>JARHVA010002830.1:1425000-1485000 GCA_037957365.1 Torreya grandis
TTGAAAACTTATAATCATAATATTATATTTTCTTCAATCATTGAACTAAGTCTAAACTTGAAATGTCTATTGTATGTACTTAGTCTAAAATGTTTTGTAATTGGGACCCCATTGATGCAACTTTCTAAATTTACCTAAGTCTAATAAGTATTGAACTATTTCAAGTAATGTTTTGAACTACATTTCTAGACCATTTCACCTTAGATTTATACAAATTATTTGACTATTACAAATTTCTCACATCTTTTCCTTTAGCAATTTGGTTTAATATTGTCTACTTTTGGGTTGATTAACTAGGTGTTTGTGTTAGTTTGATTTTAAAACTTAGTCACTTTGTGGAATGCTAAAATAAATTGGCTTCAATTTTTGACCAAATGGGACTATTTTATCTATTGAATTTATCTCTATTTTCTCTCTTTTATTTATTTTGAGTTGATTTGACAAAGTGTTTTTAGGGTTATATTATAAAAACTTGGTCATTTTCTAAATGGTGGGTCAAATTTAGCTTTAACATTTGTAGGGTGTTTGTTTTTATTCATTAATATCATTATGCATTGCCTTCCCCTTTGTATTTATTTAGTTTTTTCCTTTGTCATTTTTAGGCAAAGTTTAAATTCAAGTTCTATTAGTTATTTGTTTTTTGTGTGCCTTGAATGTGTATACACATAATATTTTTAATCTTTTATCAAATACTAATGCTTTACGTCTTGCAGGAACCCATTAAGACTCAATCTCTCTAAGTTCACACCCTAAGGGGTGCACTAAGAAAGGGGTGGGTAGACCTTTAGTGCTTCCTAGGATTGTTGTATCTTTTTCCACATTATTACCAATCTAACCAGATCTTAAAACCATTCCCCAAGCTATTTATCCTCCCTTGAGTATTCCTCTAGTATTTTCTTATTTCCATTCCTCATTTTCTTATCTTAAACCCCTTTCAGATAGTCAACTATATTAGGTTGACTAGGTCAACCCAATATAGTTTATGGGTATTTTTCACTTTCTTAGCTTGTTTGCCTTTTGGCCAACCAAGTTCAAACCTAGTGAATTGTCCTCAAAAACACACTGGGTTAAATGGGTTGACCCTATATAGCTAAAATTCTTGTAAGGATTTAGGGAAAGACCCACTTATATATAAAAGATAATTTAGATCATTATTTATATGTACAATCAAGAGTTATTATTCACTCATGCTTCTTCACAATTTGCTCTTCCACCATTCTACTTGAGGAGACTTAGTTTAGGTTTCTTATTTGGAGAATCTATTATTATGGATAAGTGGTTTCTTATCTGGAGAATCTATTATTATGGATAAGTATTAGATGATTTGGCCTTTCTTAGTGATCCTTACAAACCACAACAATCTCTTACAAAGCCCCTTTGGATAAAGGAGAAATTGAGACTTGATGGGTTCACATTTAGGTAAGTATATTCTAATTTTGTTTTCCTCTATTCTAGTAGATATAAGTAGCATAAGTGTTGGCTCAAATAATATTATATTTCATATTTTATGTATTAGGGTGTTACTCATACTTACTTTAATTAAATTTCCATATACATGTTTTTTTTTTAAATTTCTAACCCCCCACTTTATGCCACAAGCTTTGCTTTGCACTAGATTAGATTTACTTTTTTGTTATTATAATAGAGTGAATGTTTTAAACCTTAGGACTCCATTAGGGTTGTTATTAATTTTTTTTAGACTGTAGGCTTTGGAACCCTTCCTAGCATGATATGTTGTGATTATTGATCCCCTAATTGGGTCTAGCTCTGGCGTAACAAGTGTATCCCCAATCGAAAGTGTAGGTATGTTATATCTTCTCCAAGCTAGGATTCATTTATAGACATGATGAATTTGTGATTGCATACATTCTAGTGAACCCAACATGAAACTAACCCTTTCAAGATTTATTTCATTATTTTGATCATCATTTTTATCATATATTTTGACATACTGGATCGATTCTATTGACCCAACTTTTTATCTATGTGTGTAGGTTTCTAGGAATAGGCAACTAGATCAACCCAATCAACCCAATATAGATTTTCAGCCTTTTAGACATCAAATTCAACCTACTAGGTCAACCAAGTCAACCCATTATAGTTTTATCACTTTTTATTAGGTTTTTGTATATCTTGATTGAGTTTGTTGACCTAATTTACAAATTTTGCCAATATAATTCAAGGTTCTTCATTAGCAATATTCCTTCATTGCATCCTTGATATACCAAGGTTCTTTTATACCTCTCTACTTCTTTCTTTTTTGTCTTTCATTTCATAGTTTATAGTTTTCAAAAATGCCCTTGCACAGTCAATTAGATCGACCTTACTAACCCAATTCTATGTTTTGTGTGTTGTCTAAAATAACTAGATCAACATTACTAACCCAATTCATTTTAAGACCTTACTTCCATAGTATAAGTTCAACCCTATCAACCCTATTTTGTATTTTTTGTATATAGTGTCAACAATATACCTTATTTTAAATTGGAATTAAACTCATATCTATTAGTAATTAGCTCACACCTTTATTTTCTTATTATTTTCATGCTTAGAATAGCTCACATAGTTTAATTAGAGGATTTTTAATTAATCACTTAGTTTCACTATTTATATTTTATGCACACATGGCCAAATCATAAAAACATAAACAATCACTTTAAACATTTTGCTACCCTAGGCCAACCTAATTGAATTTCATCACTAAGGGGGAAGCTGACTTGATGCTCTAGTCAAGTATAAAGCATGGTTAATGGTATATTACGGATAAGCACCTAACACCTTTATCACTTTTATGTGTAAAGTGAGGGGGCAGGCCTCAATACCAAGCCTATATCATTTCCACTATAGTCCCTTTTAGCCCAAACTATCTGAAACCATCTTTAAATTACTATCTAGTGCCTTACTTTATATCCAACTTCAAATCACATTAAAATAATTTCTTAATAATCTTAATAAATATCTCAAGTTGACCAATTTGTTATCTCTTTATTTTTCAAGTTGATTGCTTGATCTTTGCTCAATTATGTGTGAAAAAACTTACATTAGTCAGAGTTTATGTAAGGTTTTGTTTTGTGTGCCTTAATTGGATTGGCTAGCACTGATCCAACTAACTATTTTTTTCCATTCAACTCTTTATTTCCTATATTAGCTAAAAAAATTGTCTTATTTTAGCTCATAACTTGTTGTCATCTTTCTCTTTCTCCCTATCTATTGTATTATGAGACCCAATCACCCCTATACATTTTTTAGCTCGTATTCACTATACTAGATCAACCTAGTCAACCTTGTATAGTTCTCAACTCCTTTTCCCTCCTTTTCCTACCTCTATTCACTATACTAGATCAACCTAGTCAACCCTATATAGTTTTTAGGTCCTATTTTCTATGTTTGGTCAACCTAGTCAAACATGTACTATCTCTTGCTTTCCTTTTTCATCAATCTAGTTCTTTATCTTTCTAATTTTGCATTTTTTTCATCTCTCTTTAATCACAATGAAATATCTTATTATAATCTTCTTGGATATCTTGAATCTATTTAGATACTATATGAAATGTTCATTTCTTCCTCCCTTTTCATCTTATGAGTACCATCACTCTTGGGGCACCTCTTCTCTTCCATCTATGAACTATAATATGGTGCAAATAACACCTCAAGATGAAGCTAATGAATTTGATCCTTTCTATACTTACCAAGAAACTTTTCATCTTTAAAACATTCAAACCAATGTGGGAGTGATTAATACAAGTTTACTTAACAATCCCACTAGTAATCCTTCCTCTTCATCATCATCAAAATCCACTAGTAATCCTTCCTCTTCCTCTTATTGATGAGATTATTGACTTTCCCCCTTCATGAAATGTTCAAGACCCTTATTTACCAAAATATGCCTTCACTTGTAATGATTTTGGAGTGGCTAAATTATTTCAATATCCTCTCATCATGTCTCCTTGTACATTCAATAACATTGGGATTTGACCTTCTAAAACTCCCCGTATTTCTCAAATATTTACAATTTATCTAACATATGACAATAACTATATCATGGCCCAAGCTCAATATAGAGACTTAGATGTCTAGAATTACCTGAAAAATTTAGTCCAAATCCATGATTTTAATTAGGATTTATATGTAATTTCTATGGATCATACCTTAGATCTTAAGGGTCATGTACCTCATTTCAATCCTCCTCTTATTGATACTCCTTGGGTGGTAGAGCAAATTATACCTTCCAGACCTCCAAAAGTTCCTACACCTTTTCATCCAATCATTCCATAAAATCCTTCTCTCATCATTGAATCCACCAATATTTCAATCTCTTCTATTCCATTTACTTCATCTACTCCCAATATTACACTAGATTCCAAGGCAACCAATATCCATCAGATTCATTTTGAGTATGATAGCCATAGAAATCAAATTTTTGATCTTGAAGTAGATGTCAAATATTATGGTCCTCTTCCTACCTTGCCTAGAGACAAAGCTATTCTTAAGTTACCTCATGCCATGGAACCTCAACTTCCTCAACAACATCATAAACTTGGAAATTTCAAAACTAAAACTCTATACTTTAAAAACTTCATCTCTAACATTGATCCTAGAATAAATCCAATTTCAGCCTCACCTAATGCACCATACCATTTTAAAGATGGGAATGCCATGCTTATATAAGAAACCATTCATATCAAATATGGTACACCATCTTATCCTTAACTAATTATAGTCTCTCAAGATCTTTCACCTACTAAACATGATAATTTTAGCTTATTCTTTGACAAATATCATGAGGCTGTCACTTGGTCCTACAAGGAAATGCTTGGCAGTAACCCCAACATTGTGGTGCATAACATCATTGCTTATCATGATGCTAAGCCTCTACATCAAAAGTAATTGAAATTTCCACCTGAAGTTTTAACCTTATTTCATAAGGAAATCATCCAATTACTTGATGCTAAATTTATTAAACTAGTGGATTATTCTGGAAGGGTTTCCAACATTGTTCTAATTTAGAAGAAAGTCTCTATGGTTATTCACATTTGTATTTATTTTTAAAACCTTAATCTTGCTTGTCCCAAGTACAAATTCCTCTTACCTTCAATAGATGCCATCATTTATTTTAGGAATAGTTATGAAATCTTATCTCTTATGGATAGTTTCTAGGGATACAATTAGATTCATATCACTCTTAAATACCAACATAATACTACTTTCACCATAGAATGGGGCACCTATTTTTATGTCAAAATGCCCTTCAGCCTCAAAAATATCAGATCCAATTATCAACATGCAATGACTCACATATTGCATGATCTCATTCACAAAATTATTGAAACCTATATAGATTATCTCATTACTAAATCCAAACATCATAAGAATCATCTCTCCAATCTTGTTATCATCTTTGACCATATCCTTAAATATAAAGTTAGACTTAATCCTTAAAAATGTGTCTTTAGAGTCACATCTAGAAAATTATTAGGATTCTTAGTCTCTCTCCATGGTATTAACATTGATCCTACAAAAATTAGTGTTATCATCAACATGTCTATTCCTTATTCTATTCTTTACATTCATACTTATTTAGGCAAGCATGGGGAAATTAGATGATTCATCCCCGAAATGGAATATCAAATTCACTCCATCAATTCCCTTATTAAAAAAAGTATTAATTTAGAATGAACAGAGCCATGTCAAAAAACTTTTGATAACATGAAAGAGTCATTAATTCATCCACCTACACTTTGCCCTCCTTTCAATGATAAACGTTTGATTCTATATACTTCTTCCACACCTATTTCAGTTAACGCAATGCTTGCCCAATAAGATGATAAAAATTCAGTCCTCCCTTTTGGTCTTTTGGTTTTTTGATATACCATAGTCTTTTTTATCTTCTTATATTTTATATTATTTTTGGCACCCCTTGAGTTTTTCTTTTATGAGTTGATTTGTAAGGCCACGGATAGGACCCGACATTCCTTACAAAACCACCATATTTTATCTATTTTTTTTGTCTTGTTGTTACTTGCCAATGTTTTTTTTCATCCCTTAGGTTTTTATTTTATGAGTTGATTTTTAAGACCACAAATAGAACCCAACATCCCTCACAAAACTACCATCTCTTTGGTTTATATTTTTCTTATTTTATGTATTTATAGTGTAAGACTATAGATAGGACCTGACCCTCCTCATAAAATTATAATCTTTTCATCTTTTACATTCTTGTTCTCAAATTTTAGCTGTTACTTCTTTTACTAGATGAAATCTACACAACAATCTATGTTAGCATGTTTTCCTCCATTTTCCTCATTCTTATGATCATGAATCACATTTTACTATCATTGTATCCCTTTTTGCCATTTGTCACATTTTTTTGTGATTTGAAGTAATTCAATTTTTTTCATGTGTAATTTCTCTTTATTTCCCCTTCCTTTCATCTCCTCATTCGATAAAACAAGGTCTAAGTCAAGATATCATTTTTATTTCACCTAGATTTATGAAACTCTTAAACCCTATGCTCTTTGAAGTTCTCTCTCTTAACAACCTTATCCCAAGTATTCAAATGAAAGTCATATTTATCACCCATGTTTGGTCTTCCAAATCTATATGGAGGAGGAATATTAAAAATCCATCAATAAATTTAACATATAAATCATTTGAAACAAAAGGCAATGATATCTAAAAGTCAACATACAAATCTCAAAAGTCAAATTTACACCAAAAAAGACATGATTACAAGCACATCTCCTATATCTAATCAAATATCAAACTCCATAGTTGGCCTCACATAGAGCTAAGGTCCACTAGGGTGTGGTAGGCTAGTATATTGGAATATGTGATTTCAAAAATATTAATGGTGTTACCTACTTTCTCATGCAAGTACCCAATCTTCACAATAGATCGACGGCTCTATAAGGGTTCCTAAAGAATGGGGAATACATCATGAGGAGGTAGGTTCATTTTTATTTTCATGCATATAGCTGTCATGGTATGATTTATATATTTCATTTTTTAACCTAAAACTTGTGTGGCTAAAAGAAGTTATTCATAGTCCTTAAGGTTGATAGTCTTCTTCTTTTGAGAAACCTAATTTGAGTGTCCTGACTTCGATAAAGAGTTCCTATACCTTGGTTTTTCCTTCATTATCCCCTCTACCTATTCATTTCCCCCTTGATAGATAAATAGTGATTCCAATTTTGTTTTCCCTTCTTCTTTAATTCACTATTCTTCACCTCTTCAACACCTGCTAGTATTACTTTGTTCTAGTTTTATCTATCCTTATAACAAAATAACTTATTTAAGAAACTATGGATTCTCTTTTATGTACACCATGATTTACATTTTATAGAATTACTCTACTTTCCTTTTACTATTTATCATGATTTTTCTATCTTACTTTTATAGACACCTGAGTACGTACCCTTTTTCCATTGTTGTGTGAAGTTGGCTTATTATTCTTCACTCATCAATGTTGTTTTCCCTTTTTATGTATCCTTTTTCCATTGTTGACTGAGGTGTGGATTGTTATTGCTCACTCATAAATGATGTTTTACCATTTTTTTTAGTATTTTACCATTTATTTATTTTTATTTTACCATCTTATTTGACATTTATCCTTGGTTTGACTTGGTGAGTTTGCCTTTCTTACTTAAGCATAGTTTGTTTGAGTTTTTCAATCTTTAGTAGCCTTGGCTTTTTGATTACCTAATTTAGTCTTGTTGATTGACTTGGTAATTTGGTCTAACATAACACCTATCATGTTGGATTTCCAAATTTCCCAAGTACATCTCATCCTCATAGCACCATCTATCTTGGATTTTCTTGGATTTATTTGTTTTTGCTCTTTAGTTTTGTATTCTTAGGTTTTTCAAAAGTAATATTTGTGCCCTACATAATCAAAACTAACAACACAATAGACAACCATCATATGATAAAGGTAATTCAAGGTATGCATCACATTTTATTTTTAGTTATTTACTTTTTAATCATTTACTTTTAGTTATTTTTGCTTTAAAATACTACAACTTTTTTTAACATCAATGTTGTGTGGTACTATGTTCTTTTTTGAAGCACCATCCTCTATTACACCTTAGTGACACATGATGATATTTGAGTGGGGAATATGTATACACATAATATTTTCAATATTTTATCAAATATTGATGCTTTACATCTTATAATAACCCATTGAGATTTAATATCTCTAAGTGCATGCCCTAATGGGTGCATTAGGAAAGGGATGGGTAGACCTTTGGTGATTCAAAAGATTGTTATCTCTTTTTTCCACATTATTACCAATCTGATTATATCCCAAAATCATTCCCTAATCTATTTCTCCTCCCTTGAGTATTTTTCTAGTCTTTTCCTATTTTTGTTCCTCCTTTCCTTGTCTTAAACCCCTTTTTGATAGTCAATTGTATTAGGCCAACTGGGTCAACCCAATATAGTTTAGGGGTATTTTTCACTTTCTTATCTTGTTAGCCTTTTGATCGACCCAGTTCAAATCTACTAAATTGTCCTTGAAAAACACACTAGGTCAATTGGCTCAACCCTATATAACCAATGTTCCTAGAAGGATTTAGGGCAAGACTCTCCTATATATATAATATCATTTTGATCATTAGTCATATGTGTAATCAAGATTTATTATTTGCTTATGCTTCTTCACAATCTTCTCTTCCACCATTCTACTTGAGGATACTTAGCTTCAGTTTCTTATTTGGAGAATCTGGTCTTGTGGATAAATATTGGATGCTTTGTCCTTTCTTAGTGATCCTTACAACCCACAACAACCTCTTGAAAATATCCTTTGGACAAGGGAGAGATTGAGTCTCAATGAGTTCACATTTATGTAAGTATAATCTAACTTTTTTCTCCTCTCTTTTAGCATATATAAATAGCATAAATGTTGACTTGAATAATACTATCTTTTATATTTTATGTATTAGGGTATTACTCATACTTAATTTAATTTAATTTCCCTATACATGTTTATTTTATTTCTAACCTCCCACTTTTTGCCACAAGCTTTGGTGTTCACTAGATTAGATTTAATTTCTTATTATTAGAATAGAGTGAATATTTTAAACCTTAGGACTCCATTAGGGTTTTTGTGTGATTGTGTTAGACTGTAGGCTTTAGAAACCTTCCTATAATGATATGTTGTGAAAATATATCCCCTAATCAGGTCTAGCATATCCCTATATTATTCATTATCCTACTTAACAAGTGTGTCCTCAATTAGGAGTGTAGGTATGCTCTATCTTCTCTAAGCTAGGATTGATTTATAGACATAATGTAATTTTAATTACATACATAATGAACATGAATTTTCCACCTATTGATTATCTACTTCCCCATGACCTTTAAAACTTAGTCAATTTTCATGGATCCTTAATATCTAAGTGAATAAAATGTTGATAAGTGTCAATATATCACTAATATGCTCTTCTAGAGTGCATAAAATAAAATAAGCCTACCCAAGGATCTTCCAAACACCTAGGCTAATGACATGTGGCATAATCTTATCTCCCTAAGTCCCCAAGATGGTTAGTACATGGTAAAGTAAGTGGTAGTCTCTCTGAGTAAATGGGATGTTGCCACATTACAACATCCCATTTCTCTAAACCCCAAGTTAATAAGAGCAATCAAATTTATAAGAGATCAAAAAAGTCCCCCAAATGAATCCACATGTAAAAATATCATGGCTCTAGATAAATGAAGACACATTGAATATAGAGCTCACCCAAAAACCCTTTGGGTAGTTGAGATGATGCCACATGGCATAGTCATGTTTCCCCTAGCCTTTAGGGTTGTCATTACATATTTAACATGTAATGGACTACCAGATGCCTAGGATTTGTCCACATGTCATGATCTTTGGGCATCCAAGACAAAGGATGGTCAAAAAAATTGGGCCCTTAGTTGAGATTTGAGTAATTGAGGGATCACCACATAGCATCCCCTTAATGATAAGATATTGGCATAGGTCCCTCCACTAGTAAAGGTTACTAAGTGGAAATAGATCATCATGATAAATCTTGATTACTAGGCTAGTTGGAAGGGACATTCTAGGTAGCTCAAAATCCTAAAATTGATGACCATCCTAACCCATCAAGACATTGTAGCCTAAGAACTGATTGTCTCTAATCTCACCTACAACATCAAATCATAGAGGGAACTTATTGATGGGAATTTTATCATGAAAAAAAATCAATTCTATTAGGGTGATGGCATTAAACTTAGACTTGGCATGCACATTAGAGTCAAGTGACTAAGGGTAAAATATAGAACAATGCCTTAATTAAGCATTTATACCTCTACATAGAGCATGGGTAAAAGATTGTCCCAAGGAGATTTCAATGGCATCAAATACCTAGAATTAAATTTAAGATTAGTCAAGCATGGCCTATTTGATAATTATCTCAAGATTGATCGATATCTCCAAAAAAACCAATTCCAAAGTGTTTAATCCCATTGAATTCTTTCAACCACTAGTTATTGGGTGAATTAATTACTTGATGCGCTTGCTTTGCCTATAAAATACTAGATCTTCATTTGATTAAGGGTTGGATCATTTATCAACCAATATAATATAATAGTTAGGTAGGAGAATAAATAGCTTTGCCTCTTTCCTTTATATAATTTTCTACTTTCTAGGTAGTTTTATTCTTTGCATGGGTTGTGACTTTTAATTTTTATTTATGGGTTAATATAGAGAGTGAAATAAATCATATGCATGCTTCATGAAATACCTTTAATCTAAAATCTCTATTAGTTGACATTCTCTATCTATGTATGTATATGGTGACCTTTTTTTCCTCCCTGCATATCTAACATTATCCTAGACTCTTGCACCATATTTACATGTTGGTTGTAATTTGTTAACAAAAAAAGACTAGTTTATCAAAGGATTTGTCCACTCAATGAAGAAAATCTATTATTCTATAGAGCAAGCTCATATTTCCTTTTCTCACTGCCCTCTATCTCTTTTGATCTTTTTTATAAACATGTTAGATTAGTTTCATAAATAGTTTGATTTCTAGTCAATTACTAAGGTTTTATCTAGATTGTATGATCTTAATTTATTTTTCATTATTGATACATTTTTGGATTCAATTAAATAATGAAAAGTAATGTTTAGCTAAGAAAAATTCTTGAGAACCTAAGTGAGTTTGTCTTGTTAGTCTAAGATTATTTTTGCAAGTGTTAACTAAAAAAGGCCCCTTAAACTAAAATAGACCATAATGGTCAACTAAGTGAGATTAGTATATTAAGACCATTAACAAAGACCTTGGGGAAGCTATTGCCAAGCATGCTTATTTTTAGGATATGTGAATGGGAGGAATCCTAACAAATTGAGACATTCCTCTCCTCTATTTCACCTACATATTAGTGTGTACCAAAATGCACGTCAATAGAATTGGCACTAGAAGAAGGGACTTTTGACACTTTAGAAACCTTGTTTATATCAAGAGATTATGTGTTTTAAAATTGGACAAGAGGAGAATAACCATGAGGTCAAATTCTATTGAGGGTGATTTTAAACTGTTACACCTAAAAAAGCATAAGAGAGCTAGAAATATTAAAGGTAAAAGACAAATCCACTCAGCTAGTAACTTCCCTACTATTATATCCCCTTTATTTAACCCTTTTGATCCTCCTCAGAACCCTCTAGTGGATAATCTCACCTAAATAGGAGGAAATAGTAGTCCTATGAATATTCTAAGACTTCTACATGAATTGACCAAAAAACTTAAGATTTTTTTCCCAAGGTACATTCATGAAGGAGTGAGAATAACTGAAGAACATATCTAAACCTTCAAATATGCCTTGATTATAAATTAAGTTCAACATGAAGATGTTGCTTATATATTTTTCCCTTATACTTTAGATGAGTTAGTGTATGCTTGGTAATTAGGTTTCATAGATGGATGCATCACCTTTTGGGCTACCTTGAAAATATGTTCATTAACCACTTTAGTATTTTGATAGCCCATGACATACTATATCATCAATTTTTAGATACCTATAGAAAACTTAATGAGCCAATGAGTATATTCGATACTCAATTTCACAATTTGTACAAAAGGATAAAAGATCCATACACTTAGATGGATCTTACTACTATATAAACATATTTAAAATTTATAGACCTTATGACTTCTATGTTCCTTGGGAGGACCCTATTATCACTCACATCCTTATCTATAGCTTATAATGAAGTTGTCAATGTTGAGTATCAGATAGTACCTCGATGGTATAATAATTGTATCTTACCCTCATTATGACAACTAGGTGTCTATAATTATATCCCTATGATCACAAGGATTTTATATAGAACACTCCTCTAATGAACCCTATCATGGAAACCATCTATTCAATCCCAAACACAGTTTACAATCCATCACCCTTAAATCACATGTAGAATAATCAACCCTATTTGCCTCCTAATCATTTTTTATCTTAGCCTATAAATTAACAAATTATCCATGTTTCATACAATAATACTACAATGCCTAGTTTAATAAACTATGTTACTTCTAATAATCATCTATAGTCTACCCCTACTTTTATAAATGCTAATACACTAGCAACTAACCCACCACCCCAAGAAAAAAGTAACCAAAGTGGCACTGTGAACCTTGAGGTAGATAATTTGCAATAAATGGTCTAGATATTGACCAATGATATGGTCAACTTATGAAGGCATGTGCCTCAAAACACCAACTAGACTTCAAATAATGCACCTCTAAATAGAAACTACAACTTCCAAAGTAATAATAGGTAGTGTAACACTAGGCCTAATATGGAAATGTGCCTAGTCCCTTTGAAAATACTAATCAGAGTAGAAATAGAACCTCTAACTTAGTCAACATAAAATACCTAACCTTGACCATTTGGTGCAAACTACACAACATAATTGACCATGTTGAGACATATTATGCTCAATTCATGTTGTCCTCAAACATCTTACAAAAGGAGATGGATAACCTTGAAATAGTTCCTCTAATGGACAATATTAAAGTGGAGATAGTTGCTCACTACCATGGTTTTGGAGACCTATGAATTTCATTTTGAGAGTGATAATGATCCTGAGGATAACTTAGAAAAATTTCATGCCTTGAAATGGTTCTAAAGGGGTAATAACTATCAATTGAGGAGTAATTTGTTGAATAATTTCATAAGGTCTATTCCCATGAACAACATTCAGGTTCTACCTAATGAAACTTCAAGTAATAACTCTTACCCACTTAAAGGACCTTCTATTTCCTATCAAAATAGGAATAATTCTACACCTCCCCAATATAATAAATCATTATAACATAATAAATTAGGGTACAAAATTATTGAGGACCTAAAAAACTAAGGCCAATTGCTCCAAATATCTAATCAAAAAGACTTATTATTAAAGGAGTTGTCTTTCCATAGGAAGAAAGAGGCTGATGACATGGTTTATGTTTGTGTTATTGTATAAAAGGAGAAAAATAAAACTCCTTTTTTACTAATAATTAGATTTTTTGGACAAAAACTTACACAATTATTTGGTGGATTCAAGTGTTTTAGGTAATGTGATTCCTTACGCAATTTTCCAATAATTGGGACTAACACCTACTAAATCTACTAGAAAGGTGGTTCAACTAGATAATTCATAGGTCAAGGTGGTTTGTGAGCTTAACTACATTCATATGTAGCTATATTTTGATCCTAGGGTGTAGTAGTTCATTAATATTTAGGTGGTCAATATTCTTGAGGCATATAAGATGCTTATTAGTTGATATTCATCCATGACACTCAATGCGTACATGGAAATTGATTTCTCCCAAATGTAAATTCCATGGCAAGGTAATCCCAATCAAATTGAGAGAGAGAGCTTAAAATGGCTCACATGATCATAAAGTATAGTAAGATTAATGAAATCTTGGTCGATGAGTATAAACTCATTATGTATACACTAGAGAAAGAATCACAATCCTATGAGAAGTTCTTCATTAAGATTTTTAATGTGCAAGAGGGATTTAAATTCAGATTACTTGATTAACTAGATTATGAATATATCTTGTATGCACTAGAGGTGATTCCAATTCATGTTTCTACCTCAACATATAAGAATATCAATCATGATTGTCCCTATGAGAACCAAGTGTATGAAGGCCTAGAGGTAGAAAATATTTCCATTCAAAATATATCAATACTTACCTATGTGACTAAACATCATAACAAAATATCTTTATTAGTATAATATCAAATAATATATGCTATAAACTCAAGAAAACAATCAAGAGATCAACATAGCTATAGCATCCACTCTCTAGAGCCTATTGTGCATAGCTAAGGATCACATATGGGTCTTAAAGTTTGATGGATCTAAGTATAATAATGGTTATGGTGTTGATATTAGGTTTATCAACCCAAGAGAGAGATCATATTTGGCATCTTTTTGGTTATATTTTGCATGCATAAATAATGTAGTAAAATATGAAGTGTTGGTGCATGGCCTCTAGTTTTCACTAAGAAAAAGAGTGAATAACTTGAAAGTCCTTGGGGATTCAAAACTTGTTGTAAAATAATTCAAAAGTCACTATGCTTATAATGATAATCATCTTTCTAGATATTGTAGTAGGGTGGGGAACCTAATAGAAAACTTTCATGCATTTAACATCCAAACATTATCACAAATAAAGAATTACATGGCATATGCATTGGTAATATTTATGATTACCTTAAAACCCATTGATAACTCTAGATTGAGGATAACTTTAGTGGACTTAGTTTATACCCCTTCTACTCTATACAATGTTAGAAACTTCCAAGTCTTTAATTATGACTAGCATATAATTGACTTCATCACCAACACTAACATATTTGAGTCCCAGATCATTTATGAGGATGACAAGGAGGAGTTTGAACTAGACAAATAATGGGTCACTGACTTGAAAACTAATAACATAACAAAAGGTATGGTATCATTTGATAGGATATTTAACATGGATTATAATGGTAAGATAGATAGAGTGACCCCTACCAAACCCCATCAACATTGTAATCTAGGTAATGAATTAGAATCAAAACATGTGCTTTTAGGCATAGCTTGTACCCAAGGTGAAAAACAAAGGATTTTGTATGCCTTAAAATAGTTTGGTGATACTATTACATGGATATATGAGGATTTGAAGTTTTTCAACACCTCCATCCTCACTCATACCATTCTTCTCAATCTAGATGTAAAACCATTCTTCTAAAGACAAAGTCTAGTCAATCTATTGCTAAAACCTCTATTAAAGAAGTTCAAAAGCTGATTTTGACAAAGATCATGTATCCTATTAGGCACTCCACCTAGGTATCTAATTTGATGTTAATTATAAATAATATTGGAGAGATCCAATCATGTGTGGAATTTAAGAACCTCAACAAGGCTTCAAATAAGGATAATTATCCACTACCTTCACTGGATAAGGTCAAGTAAATAGTAAATGGATCCTATATGATGGCATTCTTGGATGGCTACTCAAGATACAATTAAGTGGTGTTTAATTATGAAAACATAATCAAGACAACATTGTAAATGAAGTGGGGTACATTCATATACAAGAGGATAAAATTTGGCTTGATAAATGTAGGTGCTAATTTATAAAGAGCCATGGACATTGCATTCAAAGGTATCATTGGTAAATGCATTATCATCTACATGGATGCCCTAACTATATTTTATAAACATTGAGATAACCACATGAAATACTTGAGAATAGAGTTGAAAATATATATATATCATGGTATTTCATTAAACTAGAAGAAATTCATATTCAGAGTAATTGAAATAAATTTGTTGGGTCACATCATCTCAAAACAAGGTATTTTCGTAGACCTTAAGAGAGCTGAAGCAACCCCAAATATCCTAGTTTATGGTAGAAAGAAGGAACTAAAATCATTATTTATAAAAATAGCTTCATGAGAAAGTTCATTTCAAGCTTCATAAAGATAGTTTGACCAATAAACAACATGCTCAATAAGGATTTACAGAGAGACTGGACCCCTGAATCATAATCAAATTTTACTAATATAATTAAGTCAATTTTGAACACACTAGTGCTCATTAGTCTATATTACATGAAATAATTATATATCTACTCCTTTGTCCTAATGCATTCAAGTGATATAATATTGACATAGAGAAAAGACAATGGGGATAAGAGACATGTCTCCTTCATGAGATCCCCACTTATAAATGTTAAAATAGAGTACTCAGCCATCGATAAATAAGTTTTTTCCTTAATCAAATATGTTAATAATTTCACACACTACATCTTACACTATAAATTTTTGTTGTTAGGCTTGACCCATCTATCAAAGTAATGTTGATGCAAAATGAGCTAGGTGAATGGCATAAAAAGTGGATGACCATCCTAATATAATTTAATCTCAAAATATAGCTAATGAATATTATCAAAAATCAATGGCTCAACAAAACCATGGAAGAAAAGGATCCACAAATTATTTTTCAGCACTATGAAATACAAGTCATCACTATGTATGATTGGTATAAGGACATTGTCTATTATTTGTTAAATAATGAATTTCATAATCATCTAAATTACACTCAAATATAAGAGTGATGCATCTAAGGATCAACCATTTCGTGATCAAATCAAGCATATTATATAGGTGAAATCATGAAGGCATATATCTAAGGTGCCTAAACAAAGAAGAAATAATAGAGATGCTTAAAGGTTTCTGTGGAAAGTATGGAATAGGCAACAACTAATTAAATTATATAGCCCATGAAATACTCGAAGTGGGATATTATTGGCTGCATGTTTTCAAAGATACACATGCTCATGTGAGAAGTTTCCATACCTATCAAGTATTTGTGCATAAATAATGCACCCCATATATTTCGTTGTTCCCATTCATTAAGGTCAGACCATTTGTAAAGTGGGGACTCAACTTCATGGGTGCCATCAATGCCAATTCCTTGGTTGGACATAAGTTTATAATCACTGCAATTAATTATTACACAAGTTGGATTGAAGCCAAATCATTCAATAACTACATGACTAAAATAGTGATATACTTTCTTCAAGACCAAATTGTCACTAGGTTTAGTTTGTCATTTGTTATGGTATATGACAATGGCCCTACCTTATCCTCACTAAAATTTATTGAGTGGACCTATGAAAATTAGGTAATCCTTAAATTTTTATCCAATCATTATCTTCAAGGTAATGGGCTTGTGGAATCAACAAATAAGAGTTTGCTTGACATAACCAAGAAAATCTTGGAAAATAATTTTAAAGATTAGCATAATGTTTTAAAGTTTGCATTGTGGGCTAATAGGATAAGAGTTAAGTCTTTAGTAACTTCCCCATGTCATCTGGTATATTACAAAGATCACATATTTACTATAAATTTTAAGGATCCCTACCTTAAATTTCATGAAGGATTACCTAAAAATTGGTAACAAAATAGCGGCTAATCTTCTAAAGTTTATACAATTAGAAGAGAAATGTGAAATAGCTTTGTTGTACTTTAGTAAGCATCAAAGGGTTTCCAAATGATGGTTTGACAAAAGATCCAAAACCAAATCCTTTATAATCTCTAAGTTAGTCCTTCTTAGGGATAAGTCTCATGAAAAAAATGGTTAACATAAAAAATTTGATGCCTTTTGGCTAGGATCCTTCCAAATTTATAAAATCCTAGGTGAGAATTCTTTCCACCTATGATGTCTAACTAGTGAGCATTCCCTGTCAATGTAAAATTCCTCAAACATTACTTCTAGGATTGAATTATCCTAGTGCAATTTTGTAAATAACATTCTTTTTTTTTTGTTTTCCCTTTTTACTTTTCTATTTATTTCCTTTCCTAATTTATTTTTGATTATTTTCTCTCTTCCTTTTGCTTTCATCTTACAATTTGCCCCAACTATTTCACCCTATGGTTTGACACTAGTCAATGAAAAGTGATGAAGTGAAAGGTCTGTGAGAAAGTGGCATAAGTAAAATTATGTGTGGGGGTTATTATTGAGTTGTTTTATTACTTTAGATCTTGCTTATGAGTCAATATTGAAGGCTTGGATTTATATATGTGCTCTAGACTTATTCTTATTTAGGTAAGTTTTGATAAAGTTAGTTGGCTACTAAAGGTATCCTCTTGAAACTAAATTCAAATTTCACATCTTAAATGGTTTTTTAATTCACTTGGGTGAACTTGCTATGGTAAAACCTAGTGTCAAAACTACATAGTTTTATCTTTCATTTTCTATAGTGGTCCCCAACCCTGAACTGGAGGCATAATAAAAATTTAAAAAAAAAAAAAATCAATTTCAAAAAGACTTAGTTTTGGGTGATTCAAGAAATATCTATCAAGGCTATGGATATTTGGTTGATATTAGAGAAAGGCCATGAGTGGGATTATAGGTAACTCTATCAGGGCTATAAATTCTTGGCTAGCAATAGAGTAATGTCTAGGGAAACATCTTCAAGGTAGAACTCACTATCCTGATGATTAGAACCATAAAAATTAATCGTTATAGGTCTTAAGGAATGGTAAATTAATTAATTTTCACATAGTGGCATAATGAAGATACTAGATTTAGTCACTTAACTACTCCCATCTTATCCCTTCCTAAATTTTTTCATGTTCAATTCATAGTTCTAACCATAAATTTTGGGTCCTTTAATTTTTTATTTCTTCCAAAATACTTGAGAGTATTTTATAACAAAGTCAAAATTTGTTTTTAATTATACAACATGCCCTAATTTCATCACTAAAATGATGGAACCTCTTTTTTATTTGGATTCTGGCCTTTTAATTCAATCAAATCTTTACCTTGGACCTGTTTAATTTGTTGATTTGGTTGGAAAAGGTCCTTGAAAAGTTACAATCATAATGTTATATTTTCTTCACTCATTGAACTAAGTCTAAACTTGAAATGTTTATTATATGCACTTAGTCTAAAATATTTTACAATTGGGACCTCATTCATGTAACTTTTTGAATATGCCTATGTTTGATAAGTCTTGGTCTATTTTAAGTCATGTTTTAAACTACATTAAAATTTCCATTTCTAGACTATTTTCCCTCAAATGTATACAGATGATCTAAGTATTACATATTTATCACATCTTTTATTTGAGAAATTTGATCTAATATTTTCTCCTTTCGGGTTTATTGATTAGGTGTTTGTGTTTTTTTTCCTTTAAAACTTAGTCACTTTATGTAATGTTAAACTATATCGGCTTCAAGTTTTGACCAAATAGAACCATTTTATCTATTAAATTTATCTCTATTTGGTCTCTTTTATTCCTTTTTAGTTTATTTGACTAATTTTTTTCAAGTTTTTATTATAAAAACTTGGTCATCTTCTGAATGGTGGGTTAAATTTAGCTTTAATATTGGCAGGATGTCTATTTTTATTTATTAAACTCATTTTGTATTTCCTTACCCTTTATCTTTATTTGCTTTTTGCCTTAGTTTTTTCTTGAGTAAATTTGAAATTCAAACTATAATGGCTATTAATTTTTTAAGCCCAAAATGAGCGTGAAGCTGCCACCTATCAATTATTAGTTTCCCCATAACCTTTTAGACTTAGTTGATTTTTGTGGATCCATGAGCTCTAATTGAACTGGATGATGAAAAATGTTGAGATATTACTAATCCACTCCTCTTAAGTGCTTAGAAAAAAATAAACCCACCTAAGGATCCTTTGGATGCCTGAGATGATGACACATGGCATGATCATATCTCATCAGGTTCTTAGAATGGTTAGTACATGGTAAAGTAAGTAGTAGACTCTCTAATTAAATAATATGCTTCCACATGGAAACATTCCACTTATTTATGGGTTCAATTCAATCAAAATAGTTAAATGGATTTGAGATAAAGTGATCCTTAAGATGAATCCACATGTCAAAATCTTAGGCCTCCAAAGTAATCGAGACACACTAAATATAGATCCCACCCAAGAACCCCCAAGGTGCCCAAGATGATGCCACATGGCATAATCCTATTTCCCCATGCCTTTAAAGTGTTAGTGTATGATCAATAGGTAATGGAATACTAGATGCCTAGGATTTGGCCATGTGTCAAGATCTCAAGGCATCCTAGCCAAAGGATGATCAACAAAATTTGGGCCCTCAACTAAGTAGCAAGTGAGGGACAATCACGTAGCATCCCCCTAACAAAAATATCTTATCATAGGTCCTTTGATTATTTAAATATTTCTAAGTTGAAATAGAGAATTATAATGAATCTCAATTACCAAGCTAAGTGGTGGGATCATCATAAATAACTCAGAACCCTAAAATTAATTACCATCTTGGCCCATCAAACTATCATAGCCTGGTAGTTGATTGTGTGTCCAATCTCACCTATGGTACTAAATCATAGAAGGAGATTCTTAATATAAATTTGATCATGAAATATGAAATTCAATGTTAATTTGGAATTGGCATTAAACTCAAACTCAGTGTGCACATTAGAGTTAGGAGACTAAGGACACAAAAGATATAAGAATGTCTTAATTAGGTATTGGTACCTCTACACAAATTATGGCCAAAAAATTATCCTAGGAATATTCCAATGACATTCAACTACCCAAAATTAAATTCATGGTCAGTTAAGCATGGCCTAGTTATCAATTGTCTGAGGATTGAGCAAGTTCCTCATAGAGTTCAAATTATAAAGGGATCAATCCCATTTAATTCTTACAACCACCATTTAGTAGGTGAATTAATGACCTGATGGGATTTACTTACATATAAACCCCCATATCTTAATTTGAATAAGGATTGCCTCATTGATCAACTCATAGAATAGAATAGTTAGACAAGAGATCATAGAGCTTTTCCTCTTCCCTTTATGTAATTTTCTACTTTCTAGGTAGTTATTTTATTTGAATGAGTTGAGACTATTGAGGTTTATTTATTTACTCATCAAGAGTGTGTGATGAATCCTATGTGTGTTTCATGAAATACCTTTAAACTTAAATCTCTATTAGCTAACATACTTAGTATATGCATGCATATGGTGACCTTGTTTCCCTCCACTGCATAGCTAATGTTATCCTAGACTCTTGAATTATCTTTGTGTGTTGTTTGTGCTATGTTATCCAAAAAAATATTGGTTTATCAAAGGATGTGTCCACCTAATAGAAGAAGATCTATTTACCTACAAAACATGCTCATCTTTCCTTTCCTCCCTACCCTCTCTCTTTTGATCTCTTTTATAAACATGATTAGATTAGTTTTATAAATATTTTCATTTAAAATCTAAGGTTTTATCTATATTGTACAATCTTAGTTTATTTTTCATTATAGATGCATTATTGAATTCATATAAAGAATGACAAGTAGTGTTTAGCTAAAGTTTTTTCTTCATAATCTGAGTGAACTAGTCTCATTAGTTTAAGCTTAATTTAGCAAGTGTTAACTAGAAAAGGCCCCTTGACATAGAAAAAATCATAATAGCCAACTAAGTAAGATCAATACACTAAAACTTAGTAAAAAAGACCTTAGGGAAGCTACTGTTAGGCCTACTTCCTTTTAGGAGAGGTAGAAGGGGTAATCCTCACTAGTTGTGCCATTCCTCTCCTCATTTCCACCTAAATATTGATGTGTTCAAAAATTCACATTGATAGATACATGCCATGGAAGAAGTACCATATAAATTACACATATGCTTGATATGCATGCATAATATAAATTTATATACATATCCTAATATAATGATCCCATCAAAGATTGAAAATTTATATAACCTAATAATTAAGTTAATTTAAAAATATATTTTATTCATTATTCCACTGTCCCTCCATCATAAATTATCCCATCAGATAAAATACATACACGAGAGGTTATAGAATCAAGTAAATCAAATGATAAGGACCAAATTACAAATGTGAATATTAATGAAGAGACTATGAAGTAATCATAAACTAATGTTGAACAACAAAAATAGATAATATTATATTTTTCCCTATTGGTCAATTCAAATGATCCAAATCACATATAGATATAATATGGTGATAGTGATAATGATAATAATGAAATGTCAAAAAATATAGATGACTATTTATCCAAGTTAAATTTTACTCCAATTGATCAGTGAATAATTGTATCATAATATGTTTACCCTATAGTCCTAGGAGAGTATTAGGATAATTCATAAATAAATAATATTGATAAATAAAAAGTCTCCACTCAAAAAATCTAAATTGGATAAAGAAAATACAATAATTCAAGGAAATGAAAATGATAAGAATGAAAATATTTGTTTTAATGTTAACTCACAACAGAAGCCTCTTATAATAAATGCACCATTAAGGAAAAATAAATAAAATCAAAAATGACTCAAGCATAAACACAACTTAACATTATGTAGTGTATCAATGGTGAAAACCTTAGTTTAGAACAAATTGAGTCAATAATGTGGAGTTCATGGACATAGATCCTTCCATAACATTGAAATTAATAAGTATTTAAGATAAACCACACATCATACTACAAAATTTACTTGACAAAAAAATGATTCCTCTACCTACTACTAGACATATATCCATGGGTAGGTTATCAAATCAAAAATGCAAATAATATTTTATTTTTAATAGAATCACTAGACATGAGATAATTATTGCATAACATTACAATAATAGATTCAAATTTTTAATAATGAATGGATCATTAATGTAATAAAAATATAACATGATCCACCTATAGTGGTTTCTAATACAACTCAATACAGAGGAAGACCACAAAGAAATTAAAGCATCCATGAAAGGACTTTTTAAATATCAAAGTTTAAATTGAGAATGAGTATAAAAATAAGTTTATATTGATACAAAATAAAACCTAAATACACACACAATGGAATTTATACAATAGTTAGATCATGATATATAATAATTACATCTCATAGATTGTGAGGAATTAGTAAGACATAATACATTACATGTTGCTTGTGGCCCAAAATTTGTGGACACACTAATATTTGTGATCATATAGGAGCCCAAACACATGCTATCTTGGGTCAATAATGGGTAGAATAGATGAAGGTTATAATAGAATAACCTAAGATGTTTATTGAATTTAGATTTGAAGATATTATAATCAAAATTTACTATGATGTAAATAATTATAATCAAAGAGACAAGAATCCAAGGATCCAAGAATAATTTCAACTTTAGTATTCACAAAGATAGAACATGAGACTTCATATATAGTGGAACATATGGTGCATATGCAAATGATTAAATAAAGAGTAAAGGGAATGGTGAATATCATATATTAATAGTGGTATTATGATAATAATGATGATGAAAGATGGGAATTTCACATGATTAGCCATCTAGAGTTGAGTTCCTGTATGAACCTAAATTTATGCATGATACAACATTTCAAAAATACATAAATGATGTAAAAACCTCTAATAAATATTTAATACTCATATCCTTTTTCTTTCTAATTTTCCTTTTTTTAACTCAAAACTTTCCCTAAGTTTAAAATTTTTAGGATGTCAAGGCTTTGGCCTTCTGAAACTTAGAGTTTGAATGTGAATGGCAAAACCATTGTGTAATTTTTGTAAATGTCGCTATGGTTCATGAAACTATCCTAGAATTTTTGTAAGTCACCATGACAATTGCATGAACCACCCCAATGGTTTCACAATCATCATTATAAATTTATTGGATACCATTGTAGTTACAAAACTACCACTTTGCTTAAAGTGGAAATTTCATGATCATTATTCAAATGACTATATCAACCCACATGACACTTTTTTTTTAGTCATTTTCACTTATTTAACACTATAATTTTGATCATACCTCCCCTAGTCTCTCCTAACAAAATTTGCATTAATATTCCATTAATAATACACTTTTTTATGCCAATGAGATGTAGAAAGATTGGTGAAGTGGTTTGGTTATGCCCAACCCCACCCAAGTTTGAATCTCAGAGGGCATTTATAGGCTAGATGTGTTTGTTTATTTGATGGTTTCAATGTGATCAAAGTGTTAACCATTTATAATGGTTCTATAGTTTTCTTAGGGACTAGGCCCCTATTTTGTGCCCCAGAACTAGTTATATCTCTAGTCAAAAGCTAGCATCAAGCAAAAAAAATAATTATTATAATAATAATACACTTATTTACATTAATTTGGATACAAAATCATTAATAGATAGTTCATATTCTAATATTCTTGAGATGCAACCATATAAATTTGAATTTCCTTTCAACCTTATGCTTTCAATTTAGTTTCATTGCTTTATAACCTCTCTTTGTCATAAAAATATTGTTGGATAAAAAATGAGTAATTACATAGAGCTATAACCTAAGAATTAAAGCTTCATATAAAACAACACTCTCCTGGTTTGTCATCTACATATGATAGGTCAAATTTTTTATACATTTTAACTTATTATTTTAGATTAGATTTATTTAGTTACAATTTTAAAGTAGATTAAAGATAAATATAAAATAATTTATGTTAATTTTGGAAGCGATTTCCACAATTATGTATTGGCCTACCACCTACAAGATTAACAAATTATATAAGTGTCAAGGAAAAACTATTTATATCTTCACCCTTTCTTTTCTACATCCAATAGAATATTTAAAATAATTAATTGATTATTTTTGTATGTTTATTTTATTTTTACTTCATTATTTCATAAATTTTGGGCATTCATATTTTTTTTTGAATTTGGTGTCTCTTTGCTTCCTTTAAAAGGATAATATTTGTAAGATTATATTTAAATTGCCTTTGTTTCTTCTTCATATTTGTGATCTTATTTTAATAAATATTTTTTGATTTTTTTATGTTTTCAAAAAATGGGATAAGTTGTCTTCATGAGTCTCGTATGTGGTTTCAAATCTTCATGACTTCCATATTTCATTTTTGTCTTATCATAGGTGGAATCATTATTTGTTTTTAGTTCCCCACATCTATAAATATTCAGGTATTATCACTCTATATGTATAAAAGATTCATTTATAGCAACCCATGCATGTATGTTACTATTTTTAATAGTTTTATTTTATTCATCATTCACTCATAGCATCATTTGTGTCTTTTTTTAACTTCAATTAGTATAATACACTCATTATGTGTAAATCATTGTCTGATTTATTATCATTTTAGCTTTAACAGAGGTTCATATCAATCTAAAGCACCAGAACAATCATCATTCACTTCTAGTATTTACACGTGCATATTTATATAATTAGATCATTTTTGGCATTCATCTTAAATCTATGAATACAAAAAAGGAAAAAAACATTTATTTAGTTTATTTTTAGTTTTGCATTCCTTATTTAAAAATGTAAAAAAAGAGTTTGTTATTCATTTCCAACACTATATTTTATTAATTCAATAGTTTAGCATTTCATGTATAAAACATAAAAAAGATAAAAAGATTTTTTATATTTCTCTACATTGTTAAATAATTTAAAAACCTTTAAATTTAGTGTAAACAATAATTTAATTATTTTTTTACATGCAAATTACTTATTTATTTTCACAATAATGTGTTTTAATTATCTATTTGTTGTAATTTTTCATTTCAAAAACTCTTTTTGGAGGCCCATATGTACATTTCAAAATAAGATTTGAGTCTCATTTAGTTTAGCTATCATCTTGCCCATTTGCTCCCACATCCTTGGATGATGGTTCTAGATCAAGTGCATCCACATAGGATAAGATATTTTTCTCAAGTGGTTTCCCACATTTAAGCAAAGAAAAATTAAAGTGATATTAACTTTGATCTCCACCTAGAGGTATTTCACTCAACCCCTTAACCCCTTTGATAATTAGCCAATTCAAAGCCTTAGGAAAGAAAGTTTGATTAGCTAATGCCCAATTAGCTAGACAAATTCTTTTGTTAGCTAGACAATTATCCACCTTCATATTTAATTTCAATCTTTGTCCTCATGTCATGCCTCATCCTATTCATTAATTTTTTTGTATGACATTGATTGGATGTGATGAACCCAACTGATTTATAAAAATACTAGGGGTAATCCAACTTTAATTTATCCCATTTAAGGAGAGTAATAACAACTATAAATTATGATATCTAGATCTCCTAGAGTTTGGCTACTCTATATCCCTCATTACCTCACGATATGTTACATTAAACATGTATTACAAGGATATATAGGATTAATGGCATCAAATATCATACCTAATAGTTTACATAACCCAAAACCTTAAAAGGGTAGCTCAACCCATAGATCAAGCTCACCCCCTTTAACGAGCCCATCCAATTCAAAAATATCAACCCATCAATCAATACCTACCTAACTAGCCAATTCAACCCATCCAACTATATTATTATCCAAATTGACCAATCTTTTTCCCAATTTTCTTAGCCTAACCATGAGAATTTGAATATGCAAGGTTAGCATGTTACTTTCCTTTTAAACAACACCATATTTCTAGATCAACCATTTGATGATCCACATCCATTGAATGTGTTTTTAGGCCTATCAATATCACATAATTCATATTAAAAAGACAAAAAAATGTTATTTTTTATTTCAAACATGTTAAATATCTTGCACAAACATATCCAAACCCTTAGAGTAATCCACCTGTACACCAGTCAATTTTGATAGTTATGGTCATATCAGTAGTCGATAATGACCTACACTAGTTGGAACCATCTTGATCCCAATAAAAAATATTTTCAAAAATGAACCCAATTTTTAGGGTTAGCCCATAAACCTATCATGTTGTTGGTGCAAATAATTATTCATATAGATCAATTTATAAATAAATAAAGGTCTCATTAAAAATAGAACTTGGCACTTATTCTCGATAAATATATACACTATTACATAATAATCAAATCTATGTTATTATTTATAATTTCCATAAATATCACTAGGATCAGTAATAATCAAAGTTTGAAGCACTCAAAAGTTAGGTCAAATAAAACATTGTCAAGTACCAAATTCAATATTAGCTACATATGCATAATGAAGGAACATAAATTTGATAATCATGGTAGGTGAGAGAACTATATGTGGCTTGATTTCCATTTTTGGAGTATTGGATATGTAGGTAATAAATAATCATTATATGGGGTTTATTGGGGTTCGTTCAACCCATTATAATTCTCTCATTTTTTCAAGTTTCTAACCCTCACAAGAAAATCTAGGGTTTCAAGACAAAGGAGGGTAATTTTTGGATGTACACAAGTCATTAGAGTTCATGATTACAAACACATAGTAATAAAATATAGTCATAGGTGATGGTATAGTCCTTGTGTTTCACTTCTACATAGGTCAATTATGACAAATAAGTCATTATTGGCATGCGATACTAATTGATATTATGAAACCAACATAACATAGGTAACATATTAGTTCTTGAACTAAGTGAACTAAAAGTAGGCTTATCCATAATTTTCACTTGCAAAACATAGTCATATTCAAATAATCAACCAGAAATGATAAGTATTATGATCTCTTTACTAATTTTCATATTTAGCATATGCCCTTATCAAATCAAAAGATTCAATTATCAATATATTATATTTAGATGTATACTTGAATGCTATTTTTATTAATCTAAATTCTATTTCAATTTTATACCTTAATTGGATTAATATAACTCAGTAATCTAAATTAGGGTAAAACATATTGGTGAACCCATAAACATTAGATAGATCAAAACCCTAGGTCTTCCTTTTGGGTTTTATCTTTCTAGGGTTTCAAATTTTAGATTTAAGTTTTATGAATTTTCCCTAATAATATTCACTAATCATGACCATGTTGAATGAACATTATTGGTTAATACAATTAATGAATTTCTCTTTACATTTTTTTCTACATGGATAATATAATTTATTTGGATTAATTATGTATGCAAATGGGTAACAAAGGTCAAATCTAATTCACTAATAAGAATAAGCTTACCAATGAACAATCCCAAGCCTTTACCCAATCCTATTTATGTAAAATTTAATCTAAGATGCCTATTATTACCAATAGATACCAAAGGGATTTAATGACCCCATTTTTTCTTCCTCCTATAGATTTCACACCATATTTTATACACCCTATCAATAGACTCATCATGAATGTTGAGACTAATGATACAATTACTATATTGAATATCATTATGTGAATCCACATAATATTAATTTTATGTTATAGGTAGAAAGATAAAAACAAAAAAAAATTATCTCAAGACTCTATATCAATTTTTCAAACCAATACTACTAAAATCCTTCCCATGCCTACACTTGTTGTGGCCTATGTGACATCCACCCATAATCTGAGGTTGTAACAAGTCTTTCATCAAATGTTAATTCATATTCTTACACCAATAACCTTCACCCCATCTAGGATGGATATTTATATTCCATTTATAACCTTTCATAGCTATACATACCAAGGTGTTTCAACTAGATCAAGGTCCACCAAGAGTTATCCATACCATGGATTCACATGCCTTACTCCATAACCCATTATATATTTATATAGTGTCCTAACCTTTACATATAGGTTTATTAGCTCCAAATATCCCATTTTATGAAGGTAAATTCAAACCTAAGTAGCATCTTCAATAATTCCATGTATCTTTCTTGGACTATGTATACAATGATATGTTATTGACCAAATAATTTCCAAGGAGTTTTAAAGACTATGAATTGTAAAGGTTTTATGATATCTCTCTTCAATCCATAAGATAATTAAATCACTTGGATGAATAATTATTCACACGCTTTTTTATCAACATTTATGATAAGTTATTATATGCATAAATTGTTAAGCTAAATCACAGATCTAGTGAGCTAAGCAGTGATTATGTGATTCGATATAAGACCATGTTATCTAAGATGACCAATGTTATGGTTGATAATGAATTATAATATATTTTTAAAAAAAACATTCTACCACCACTTCATTAATCAATCATATTCAAGGGATTCAAATCATTTGATGAATTATGCCATACAATGAATGATAAAGAAGTCAAGCTAATTACTTTGAACAAACTTAAGTATACATAAACTCTTGTGACTAGTTCAATAATAAAGTTTCAAATAAAACCAAACTATAAGGTCATACCAAGTGATAAAAAGAATGAGATGAAGACTATAGTCAATGTAATATCATGACCCACTAACCAATTACAATTTATAACTCCACCAAAGAGGCAATTTTAACGATTACCATTACCTCTTAATGCAATTCTAAATAAGTTGATCTAATGTAACTTTATCACACTCCTTCCTCCATAAGAGCTTAATTGAAGTAGACCTATACTGAGGAACTATGATGGAAATACATATT
Source organism: Torreya grandis (assembly GCA_037957365.1). Classification (NCBI taxonomy): domain Eukaryota; kingdom Viridiplantae; phylum Streptophyta; class Pinopsida; order Cupressales; family Taxaceae; genus Torreya; species Torreya grandis. The sequence goes on from JARHVA010002830.1 coordinate 1,454,293, forward strand.
GTGAATATCATTAGATTGTGGGGCATTTAATGAATAGATGCTTCAAGTTAAGACACAAAATACAGGATCTTATTGATGAATATTTTATAAAAAAATTAGGGAAATAAATAAAACAATTGGATCATAATTATGTCAGATTTCTTTGTAAATCAGAATATTAAGATATACAATAAATCAAGAATTTCTAATTTGGAATGTGTTAAATATATAAAGATGTTAAAAGGTTAAATAAAATGAAAAAAAAAAATTAGTTAGAAATTGATAATACAAGACTATGTATGTGACTGTAGATGTGACTATGTGACTATATTGACTAATTGTGAATCAAAAATAAGGATTTTCTTGATTAATATATAAATTTATATTAATCAAATAGGGCTAGCCTATATTGTAGTCCATAGGGATTGCCAACTTTTGGTATAGTTTTTTTTTCCTCTATAAAAATGTAAGTCTATGTGGTGTCATATGTTGGTCTTGTGTATGTATTTTTTGATGTGTGATATGCTATGAAAGACACTATTCACCATCTTCTTCACTTGAAACTCTAAAATGTCAAATAATAATGAATAAATGAAATAAAATAAAAAAATAGGTTAGTGGTTGAAATTTTATTGACCTCAACAGCCCCTATGTGAAGCTTTGCCTACATACCAATCTTCTAAAGAAGAATCAAACTCCATGTATTTCCCCCATGCTATGATGGTGTTTGTGAAAGACTAGTGTAATGTTAAATTTTGGTGCAATCCTAAAGTAATTTATGTTCTTCAATCATGATTTGTGACTTTTGAGGTGTATTTAGACTTAAAATAGGGATAAAAGGGATATGTGAGATATAAATTAAGAATAATAGTTGTTTTTTGCTCAATGTGTAGTTAGATATTATAGTGTTTTCCCATGTATGAGCCTCTTGTGTGCAAAATAATTTGGATTTATAGTGATATTTTGATAAATTCTTTGAATGGGGCTTGGGAAACCTACAGGAAGACCTATTAAGTGATTTTAAATTTGATAAATTAGTCATTATTTGGTAGGAGGGCATGGTCAGTGGAATAAAATGTTATTATTGGGTAGGATACTATTGAAGGAGTAGCCTTGTCTAGAAAGCAAAGGTAGCTAAGATGAGAGTGTGAATTGATCATAGGATGAACCTAGGCTACTTGGAGTCAAGATTAGGAATAATTATGTATCTAAATTGACTCAATGTATGTATCATCCATATATATATATATAATGGCTTATAGACATAGAACTGGGCATGAGCTAAGTGAATGTAAGAGGGTGGTCACAAGTGTACTATTTTATCATTAAATGTTAATTTATATGACTAAATTACCCCTCCATTATAATATAGTAATGTAACAAAGTGAAATTACTAGAGTAAAATAAAGATATTTATATATGAGCTTACATGTCTTGAAAAGGTTTGGATGTAAGCCAAACACTGAACTATGTTTCACACAAACTAGAAATGAAACATGTATAAATCAATCCATACTTAAGATTAAAATCAAAAGGCAGATACAAAAAACTTATATATCAAGTAATAAGGAATGAATACACATGTTTGGGTATATGAATAATTGTGGTTTATGGTGTAATTTATCATGATTGGAGAGGGTATGACCCTTGGAGGTTTTTTCTTCATTAAATAGATTAGATTGGAATGTGCATTCTCTAACCCTCATTTATAGGAGAGTGCACTTAAGATCTCAAAAAGTGTTCTTGACTTCATCATTTCATACCCAAATTAGTAAATTAACTTGGAATCCCTATATTAATTCTAATGGATCATTTCATAAATCTAAAACTAGTACAAACCTGACAAAAAATGGTGACTTGACCACTGTAGATGGAAAAATATTCATTTATGGTTCAAAAATATAGTATGATATGATTTTGGTGTATACAATATAGATAATGACATAGGTTGTCATTCTTTCTGTGAAACTAGTGAAAAAAATGAGTAAGGAGGTGGTCATGTGCCCTACACATACCCCCAAACTAATATCTAAGCATACTAACTTTGATATTGAGTAATTATCAATTGAATTTCTAAACAAAAACTTGTGTGATAGCTTGGAATAAATGTCACACATGATGCCCCCTTTATGATCAAAATGTTGTGATAAACCTGAGTATAATTTTGAAATTATTCTAGTTTCCTATTGTAAATCATCTTGTAACTAACTATGATTCCAAGGAATTATGTGAAATACTATTTTCTAATTATTAGGACAACAACACATTATTTTAGACATGGCCAACTTGTGCCTCTATCCAAATGAATCATTTTTATTTAAAACTTATTTCTAAGTAACTATGGGAGTTAATTGTGATCAACTAAATAAATTATATACTTTCCTATATCTGTACTAAGTTTATATAGCCTAGTTTCTAATATAGGCCACTATGTATTCCCCCTCTTTTGAGGTGAGTTATGAAGGCTTCATAACAACTTAACTAAAAATAATAAGTTATGTGAGTGATTTTAATTAAAATATTGAAATATGATTAGTAATGATAACATTGGATATCATGACATCATCATATAAACTAATTAATACGGTAACATAATATACATGTGGAACCAAGTATACATAGTGTCATGTCTAGATAGATGTTATAAATAGGAACACAATAACTAACGATCATATATTAATTAAAATTGCATAGAACAAATTGATGAGGGATACATGATATCCATCATGTCATCACAAAATTTGGGAGATGCATGATATTATACATGGCATCACAAACTAATTAAATAAGTAAATAAGATCCATAACCATGATTCATACACAATAATAACTTACAAAATCACACAAACAATCAAGAAGCCCAAGGGGACACATACAAGGGAAATGTTTAAATGTCACTCAAATGCATATAATCATATAATAGGCTTGTAAATGCAATCAAGGACATGTTAATATGTCCATAATCCTAAATATTAAATGCACACAAAACATGAAGCATAGAAGTAAACACAAAAACCATACATGAATAAGTGTAGTTAATAAGCATAGGTAGTTCTTAACATTGGTATATTCAAAAAATCAAGTATCTAGAAATATATCAATGCTAGTATAATTAAGTAAAAATGATTGATTTTGTGTAATGTATTGAACTAAAGTATGAACAATAGGGATAGTCATATAAGGATAAAACATGTGTCATAGGATGCCTCTAGTGAAATTTTTGTGATGTAAAAAATTTGTAGAAGGCTTGTGACTAGTTTGGATCTAAGAATGTCTATCCTATATTCATTGGGATAAGTCCACTATGATTGTATAAGAGTGTAGTGTGCGACTATCTAGATAAAGCATTGTTGTCTCTATAAAAATTTTGGTTCTGAGATATTATCACCACCTAAAACTACATATGGGGATGAAAACCTATATGTTCTTCAACTCACTCATGTACACTTGTGAAAAATATTTGATATAAAATATATAAAAAAATATACTATATAATTTAAGCACAAATAAACTGATGAAAATTAACTACACATATCACTCATAGGTCTTAATCTGAATTTTTTTGGATATTCTTTTTTTGTATATATTTTTGAATATAGGAAGCTAAAATAGGAATATACTAACCAATGACTCTCATAAGAGCCTCATAATCAATCATTCTTATATCGAGCATGAGAAGGATGACCTCTCACAAATGGAGAGTCACATGCTATTGTGAAGGAATTAATGTCATCTCAAAATATAATAATTAATCTAAATCTAAACCATAAGTGTCATTGTCATGATAATATATAGTATATTATGTATGTTGTATAGCATGGTAAACTCTAGGTCTCTTTGAAATCCATAATGGAGTGTGAGAACTTTGTGTTGGTGTTATTTTTTAAACACTCTTACTACCCTATAATATCAATCTTGGATGTATTTGAGTATAGAGTGGATCTCTAGAATCTATGACAAAGCATTGCTTGAGTGGCTCTCCTTGGAAATTTGGCCACCTGCTTTTGAACTTTTTGAGTAGGTTGAAGCTTTTTAGGTTGTTCAACTATAATTTATCAAGTAAGAAAAATAAATATTTATTTTAAGGGGTATTCATATGGAATACCATGAACTTTAATGACCTTATTAGCATAAATATACTTCAAACATATGTGAAATCTATAATTAACTAATTGAAGCTATTAAATTTAATGACATCTTGAAGACATATCAAAGACACATGCACTGGGTACTACTATAAACTTGGTGGCCACATGTGTTATACCAACCTTTAATGGTAGTATAATCTCACAAATATAATTATGAATATGACTATTGAATCCCTTGATGACTATTGAAGTAGGAATTAGATCCATGTTTATGTATCCAAGGTGATACATAGGTGAGATTTTACACATATTATCACTTTAATCATTATCAACCATGACCTCTATATAGGTCTATGATGAATGTGCACCCAAATGAACAAAGTGTTTAAATTTTAATCACCATCAAATATCTCATGATCTACAAATGTGATAAGTGGTCTGGGTGGAACTAAAGTAATTATAGGTACTAATAATTCTATTTAGAGGATGTTATTACTCTATATGAGAAGGATAATAAACTGGTGAAGGGTGTGAATTCTATGCATATTTCACTTTTGATTTATTTTTCATCTAATTAAATATATTCATAGGAAAATGATCACTAAATATTTTCATTGACTTGCTTACACTTGCATGTGCTTTTTTGATATCTATAGATGTACCCACTTTAATGATTTTCTCATCTATCAAATATTGAATTTTATGTCATAAACTAATGCATATGTTTTTAGTGTTCCCTAGTGCTTGATGATAATCACATAAATCATTATGATCAAATCCTTTTAGAAGAGGATTAGTCATATCAACTTTTTTAATGGGAATAAGTGATATGTTGTTACATTCCAATAACATTTATAACACTTTGTATGGACCTTTAGGCAAATTGCCAAATTATTTCCTTTGAGGAGTTAATAATACATTACATAGAGTAGGTTCCTAAAACTATATTCATTATTAAATTTTTATCACTCTTAATATCATTTGGCCTCATCTTGTATGGTGTCTTACTTAGATTCTTTATTTGAGAATTATAAATTAGGTTGGTTGCATACTTTAACTTATTCAGTGCTAATAATTCTACCTCTTTTTGCTTAACTATATGACACAAATATGTGAATGAGATAAGTTTTTAAACATAATGGATTCCTATAGATGTGGAAGCAAACTTTGTTTGAATATATCTTATAGTTCCTTGTCTACCATTGGATTCTTCATGTTAGATATCATGGTCTTATACCTTAAGACATATTCTAGGATAGGATCATTAGATACTTGTTTGAGTTATGAAATCTAAACATATGATATCTTTTAATTGATATTGATTGAGAAATGTGAAATAAATAAATCTACCAAAGGATTGAATGTATACACTGACTAATGTGGTAAATCATAGAACCATATTAAATTGTACTCTTTTAGAATTCTTAGAAATAACTTGATCAACCAATCATTGGACACATAGTCCAAGCATGTTGTTTGAAATGCTCTCAAGTGTTCTATAATATTATGTAATTAAGGTGTCATAAAACCACTTAATAAAGGATATGTTGAAATATCTTTTTTCAGTGGAGTATGTAATAGAGTCTAAGAATCAAGAGACTGATAGGCTTCAAATCAATTTTTCCATTTTATAAACATCAATTTACATAGATAATAATATGCATAAAGTATTTTAAATAAGTAAAAGATTTTTTGATAACCAAAGGTGATGTCTAAAATGACTGAGTAAGAATTAGAATACTAATATATAAAAACCCTTGAATTTCACCCATAGTAGATAGTGGTACAAAACGTATATTGAATGATGTTTAAAAAGGTAAAGAACCCATAGCATTAGAAGACTTACAGAATTGGCCTTCAAATATTTTCTTTATTTCCTCTCTAAAAATTGTTATGAATACATCTTGCATATCATGATTGTTTGAAATAATCCCTTGTAGTTATTTTTTATATATGTCATCAAATCTTGTAATTGATTCTTATATTATGGTGTTATCAACAAAAAATATTAAAATGTTCAAGTTGAGTAACACTTAATCTAATATTTTGTTTAAAATAAGTAAAAAAAACTTTATTATATTGATGAAATATGGTGAGAACTTGGAATATCATTGCTAACAAATAATCTATCAAATATGAAAACCCTAATACAGTAATTAGAAACAAAAAAATAAAAGGATAAAATTCTTAAAAACATCTATGGTTAAGATTTTATAATATTTAATCAATATATGGGTCACCAATATGATTTATAGAAAATTTAGGAAATAAGGAAAATGTTGTAGATACTAAAATATGATTTATATGGCATCTTAAATTTGTATACTTGAAATAAATCTATCAGGGATATGCCCTTCAATTCTATACTTTCTTACCGTTGAAAGGATCACATTCAACATTTCATTATGCCTAATTATTTATCTTATGATTAGACCCTATCATTTTTTATGACCCAAATCCCTTGAACTACACAAAAATCCTAAAACCTAATATATATCATTAACTACTAGTTTCAGTTCCTTATCAACTTCCTAGCTTGTCAAACACTTGCATCCCATAGAGGGACACTTGCATCGACATAAGTGTCTAGATTCTTATCAAGTGTTTGGTCCTTAAAAGTCATATAATTTTAAAATCCTTAAAATCCTATGGGTTATCCCATTTTTTTAATTTAACCCTTATGGGAGATATTTTCAGAAGGTGTGGTATAAATGCAAATCTAAGCCTACTCATTATGCATCTACAAAATACTAGGAAATCACCAATTCAAGATCACTCAATCAATTATAAAACTTATTTCTGCCTTATTCTATCCTATTTTCATATCAATCATAGGATCAGACATATGATAGGTCTAAATCACTCAAAAACAACCCATGAGTAGTATTTTTCAAGTTACCAATTAGATCATTGCATGCCTTTTAATATAGTATATTTCACCCTTGTGCATACATAATTTGATACCTAAGGAAGAACTACCTATGTCTAAGGCCCTCTTTGGAGTATTGGTTATGTATGTAGCACTCATTGATGTGGGATCTATCAGGTCAACTCAACACCATGAGACCACTAACCCATTTTTAGTAATGTACAAAGACTTAAAGTGAATATCTAGGATTTGATCCACATACAGTCATTGATGGCATATGCAGATGAATAAAATACATCAACAAAAAGGTGATAGAAAACCCACAAAGATATAGTTGGTCACTTTATAATATAGTTAATATTTTGTATATGATAGTTGCATCAAGATTCTGATAGAAGTGTCGATGTAAATTTCCATAAGTTAATGCAAGTGTTTAGGAATCTAGAAAAGATATTTCCAAAATTTGACAACTAGATCTTGACTTTGTCCTTATACGTTTCCATCTTTATATTTTTGAGATCCACCTGCACATGTATAGATAAGTTAAATATTATCTATTATTTATTTTTATGCAATCAAACTAATATTTTGAGTGTGATTTATATAGTATAACTCAACATTTTAATTTATAATATTCATTTATCTAAGTTTTCAATTAATTGGCTTGCTCTAGAATAGTTTTATTCATCCTTGTGCGTAAACTGTTCTAACACCTTAACCCTTAAACACCACATATCTAAAGAGGGTTGAACATTTGGTTAACCTAACCTCTATGTCTCCTTGTTCAAATCCTAGTTTGACTTAGGTTTTCTTGATTTCTTATTTTTAAACTATAAATATCTTAAAAATCATATTTTCATTTACTCTAAAAGACTAAGTTGTGCTCAATATGAATGTATCTAATTGGTACTTCATTGATCAATATATGATAGTTGTCATTACTTATTATTTTCCATGCATTGATAAATCAATAAAAGGCATTATAAAATGGTTAAAACAAATTTATTAAATCAAAGAGAGTGAATTAAAATAAAATAAAAAACAAATATCCTTCTATAAATAATTGGGTAATAATATAGAACTGGTATTATTTTATCCTTTTAAGAATTAAATAAATTAAATCTTAATATTGATAAAGGGTTGGAGTAAAGGGGATAAATACAAATAGATATAAAATGGCTAATTTAATTGATTTACCCTAAATATGAAGTGTAAATGAGAAATTCAACCTATCTAGAATGAAATAGATGTTATTAGGTGATGGTATTGGTAGAATAGATCAGAGGAATAGTCAAGATCACCTTCATTCTAAAACTAGAATTTCACCTATCTTAGATTAATAGTGATGTCAGGTAGACTATATCATAATGCATTACTAGTAAAGGGCATTACACTAATCTCTTTTTATGGACAGGAGTCCTATAACATATAAATAAGCTACAAGAGGATTTATGGATCTTGTATGTGTCCTCAATAACTTCCAATCATCTTCTATGTCACTTTATGTATTTTCCTTCTTTGAAACCCTAATGAATACCTACACACATGAAATAATAATGGAATACAATGAAAAAGGAAGGGGAAAAGGTGGGTTATGGGATGTTATGATCTAATAACCTAGAACCCCTATTATTCTAGTTGCTTCCTACATTAGCCATAATGATAGTGATAGGGGTCTTAAATCGATTGTAGTTTTCCCTTAGGGAATGTGCATAATCAACGTGCATGGTATGCAATAATTACTTTCACTTAGGCCCTTCTTTGATCAATTGTGTATATATATGAGTGATGTTAAGTAAATATGTTGAATGCTAAGATACACTATTGACTAATTATGTAATTATGTGCCAAGTTAGTAAGTGTTAGTTTTAGAATTCCTTATGAATATCTTTATGTATAAGAATATTTATTTTGAATGTGAGACACTTGTTCATAGGTTGAAAAGGTAAAAATACAAATAAAATCATAAGAAGAGACCCAAATTAGGTTAAGGATCTGAAAGAAGTTAAAAACATGATTTTTGGACACTAGCACTGAGGTGGATAATAATGTAGTACACTCTTATCCAAGATAGTACTATTGTCCCATGTGTATAAAAACTAGGTTATGACTAGAAAAAATAGGCCAGGGGACCCTATGACTAGAAAGGGGATGACCTTAAAATAATTAAGGATGTAAAATAAGGAAAAATAAGTGATAATAAGGACTAAACTAACATTAAAAAACCAAAGTGACATGTGTGAACAAGGCCCTTATTCAACATTAGGAACTTCCTGTGAAAGAGATAAAAAATACATAATACTTGTGTTTACTTAACCAAATTAGGGTGTGTATTGTTGTTAATTTTATCCCCATAGGTCAAATTATCACTACGTCATTTGAAAATTAGCATAGCATGTCAGTTTGCCTTGTGATTTAGGTTGGTCTTAAGAGTCCCTTAAGATGATATCTCTTTTTCCCTAATTATTCCCTAAAATTTTGGTTCCTTGGTTTAATATATAACTACAGTTATAACCCTTCAAAGATGATCAAGAAATGACTTGAGAAAACCTAGAATAACTAGACCATCATAGGATGTCATATAGAAATGAACTGGTCAATCTGGTTGCACATTTTGTAAGTTCACTTAGAAAGCCTCCTAGGTTAAAAGGTTACATGGACACTAATTCCTCCATTCCTAGATCATCCTCTACAATATTCATATCCTAATGAGCTTGTTATCTTAAGATATGAAGCTTTAAAGTTAATACTGTAAAATGAAACAGACGCAAGGATGTCAATTTTAAGCTTTGTGAACTATCCATTTGAATTCAAATGTCTAAGATCAATGGTTTTAATTTAATTAGATCAAATCCAATGATGATAAATGATCTGATAGATGTCAGTGGCTCCAAGTAATTCAATGATGTGCATTTGATCATAGATTCTAGATCAATGGTGAGCATCAAGTCAAGAAGTCAGCATAAATGCATTGATGATAATTGTCAAGATCTCTAGTGCTTAAACAAAGATCTAATGTTACATGTTGACTAATAAGATTAGTGGGCCCAAATAGATTGATGTCATGCATGAAAGCTGATAAGGTAGATCCAACAGTGAGTGATGAGTCAAAAGGTCAATGGCTATCAAAGACAGATAAGAAGCTACTAAGTGTTATGAACATGTTAAGCTAGTAGAAGATCTATGGCTCACATTTATTTGTACATAGGGAGATCAATGGTGCATGTATAATCTAATAAAGTAGATCCAATAGTTTTCAAACAAGTTGATCAATGGTTAAGATTAAAACTTGATGATAAAGTAGAACAAAAATTAATAGCATGTAATCATTGAGTAAGATCAATATTGATGATCAAGATTAAAAGTTGAAATCTAGGTCAAACCAAAGCAAATATCTCAACCAAATGCATGATTATGACCATTTTCTCCATTTTTCATGCCAAAAAATGAACCATTAAGGAGCAATCAGTGTCAAAATAAGATAGAGATGGATTGGATAAGCTATTTTAACTATATCAAAGATAGAAGAAGGTTACAAAAGATTGATCCAACTATTATAATGGCTTTGATGCTAAAATTTTACTTAAAAATGACTTGATTCCACTATTGTAAGCATAAGGAGCATCATGCAGACCAAAAATGGATTGAAAAGGATTTCTATGATTGCTATGGCCATTTTCCATTAGTTTTAGCCTCATGATATTTATAGTAGAATCAAGGTATAGTGATTGGAAATCTTGATCATAATGACCCTTCTCTATCATACTACACATTGGCCCCCATCTATTTCATCCCTTATATATATATATATATATATATATATATATATATATATATATATATATATATATATATATATATATATATATATATATATATGTTTATAAGACTTAAAATGGATTCATCTCTTTGGCATGACTAGACTCTACCAAGATTTTTACTATAACACCTCTATGATGCAATAAAATATTAAATTCCTTCATTGTACAAACTGAGTTGAAGTGGGTTTCATGAGTCCATTGATGTGATTAAGTGAATATATGAATTTATTACCTTTGTCTAGGTTCCCTCACCTTCATGAAATGTTTTTGTAGTTCTCACAAGTTACTCTAAGTGCATACATAGTTTTTTTGTTAATGTGGAAGCGGAAAACTACCCTCCCATACTAGGTTGATAGCTAATTAATGCCTTGTATTGAAACACTTATGTGGAAGCTGATGAAAGAGTCATTAAATTTATGTATAAAAGTCTTGAAATTTTCCTATAGTGTTCCTTGTTTAAGTATAAGGATCAAAATATTTGGTGCATCACCTCATTAATACATGCTTTTATGAATTATTATCAATCTCTCCCCCCATCCCATGCAAGATCTAGTTTAGGTCTAGTATAAGTGATATATCCAAGAGGAATCCAGCCTTATCCAGGGGTCTAAACCAATTTTAGGTAACCCACAAGCTAGGGTCAGTCCCATGTTGGACTAGGTTTGAGCAAGAGGACCTGAACAACCCCCTTGCTCAGCTAGGGTCCAATCTAGACCACCAACAATTTTGACATGCCTAGTGGAACACTTTTTTTTTGAAGAACTAAAATTTGGAGCTAAATAATAACATATGTAGTACCAAAAGAGATTTATCATCATTAGGAGCTCAAGATCTTTAAAGTTACAGAGTTCATAACATTATCTAGATAACATTCTCATGCCAAAGGTCACTACAAGGTTAGCTAGTAAAGGTATTCCTCTTGAATTCATTGATCTACCTACTTTTTCATATAAGAGAGAAAAATTTAATAGGACAAGACCTTATCCTTAGAAGTAATATTCATCCCTTGGTCATCTTATTGGATTAAGTAGGGCAATCCTCACTACCCAAATAGCTATCATAAATCAAGTAATTATTCTATTCAATAGAGGTAGTCCATTAAACGTAGCCCAGTATGATGATATTCTTGTGTCTACTCTTAAAATCATCCCATTATTTTATAGATAACATCAAATAACTACTATTGAGCACATATAAGATGTTACCAACCTTTACTCCATTCACAATATTATTTGAGGATAATGTGGCTATCATATTACTTATTTCTCCCTTTAAAGGAAAAAAATTGGAATGGTATAGAAATATTCCATTGAATTCCATTACTACTTGGGATGAGCTAGGTGTAGCCTTAGTCAGATAATTTGAGGATAAGTATGACCACCTATCCTTAGTTTAATAGCTAACTAACATAAAGAGAGTTCCTTAGGAGTTCATGTATAATTTCAACCTTAGATTACAAAAGACATGGACTAGAATACCTACATTGATCAAACCATCCCCTAAATATGACTTATTATATTATTTAAGATTCCTTAATTCTGATATTAGTATGATGATATAATCCATGTGTGGTAACACATTGACAAATGCTTATGAAATTACCATAAGAGTATAAAATAGTCTGATACAAGCCAGTAAGCTTTCTCTAAGGCCCCCAATGCCCATATTCCTAGAGTTACAATATTTTCCACCCCATTAAGCCCCTCAGTATCCATCCTTAGCTCCTATCCCATCTCCTAAATCCCAAGTTGTAGCCCCTTTTAATCAGGCTAGTGAGATTAGGGAATTGAAAAGTATATTATAATATTTTAGAAATAAAATAGTTCAACTAAAAAGATAGAAATACCAAGGTAGGCCTTATCAAAAATAGAATCATACCTCCTATAAGTCTTTTAGAGATCCAAATCCTCCTTACCAAGGATTTAGGGAAAATATACCGCCCTACCAAGTATAAGGATTCATAGTCCCAGCTAATCCATATACATCTCTTGATCCTAATTCACCTTCCACATAAAAATTTGTTCCCACACCACCTCAAAATAATTTTATTCATGACTCAAATTGGCAGCCCTCGAATCCCCATGATGTTTATAATATTACTATGCCATAAATGACTCAAGAAGAGTTTTCTCTTTAGGGAGGTTAGTATCAGGAGACAAGCTTGGTACCCCAAAGAGAGGCTCAATAAGTAGACAAGCTTAGTACCCCAAAGAGAGGCTCAATAAGTATTCAAGGGTATCTTGATGCCATAAATGTAAATTAGCAAATGGATGATTATGTTACATTCAATCATAGTGGTGAGACAAGTAGTTCAAGTGGTCAAATTGTAGCTATAACTAGAGATAAAAGAAGAACCATTGATGAGGCACAAGAGGTGACTAATTCCTCAAGTACCCCTAAGGTTATTTCCAAGAGCATAAAAGATCAACATACTCCCCCTATAACAAAAAAAAAATTAGAGGCTGGGAAGGTTCCCCAAATACCTCTAGTTCATGAACAACTAGAGGTTCAAAAGGTACAACAAAGGGTTAGTGGAGCTTCACTCACCATAGTGGATAAAATGAAGAAAATTAGTGTCATCATTATAATATGGGATTCCCTTACTATTACAAAAAATAAATATATGCTCATCCAAGAGCTTTCAACTCTCAAGGTATCTCCAAGACCAATTGAGAAATAAGGTGTTGTCCTAACCAATTTAGACCATCCAATGAAGCATCAAGTAAAACAAGTACCTAAAGTGGAAAAGGTAGATAAATCTAATTTAAAATAAATTAAAAATACCCCTTTCTACCTATATTTTATAATTGGTGATTATTTAGTTCATAACTGTATGGTGGACAGTGGAACCAGTAGTACTATAATGCCTAAACAAATTATAGATAATCTTGGTCTTGTCTATGAACAAAATGATTAAGGAGTATTAAAATTAGATGGTTCACTAATAAATATATTAGGCATCATTAAATATTTTAAGTTGACACTACATACTTGTCATAATGTTACCATTCAATACGATGTAATTTTAGTGGACTTGCCTCCCTATTTTACCATGTGTCTATCAAGGGACTTTAACTCAAAGATTGGAGGGTACTTATTAGCTGACTAGACATATTTTATATTTAAGACAAGGTATGGTACCAAGGTAACCATAGATTGTGAGCCTATTACATGGTTCCATTTGGAACCATATATGCCAAGTGTTGTGAACACCAATTGCCTCATCTTAGATGAGGTGATAGAAGATGGTGTAGAGGAAACTAAATTACCTCTAGATGAGAGTCCATATTTGTTCTTTGATGAGTGGGCATCTATCTCACATGCATATGATCCTTATAAGATAAATAAATAATAAGTACTTGGTGTTTATTACCTCTATGAGAAAGATACACCAATTCTAGCCTTGATGAAGGATGATGAGTCTACTGAGGAGTTTTGAAAATTATACTTTGATGGGTCAAGGAATAAGCATGGTACTAGAGTTGGAATGATTTTGATTTCTCCAAAAAACAAAGGCACTTATCATCTGTGAAGTTTCAATTTGGTTGTTCAAACAATGTTACAGAATATGAGGCACTAGTTCATGGTTTACAATGGGTTAGGAAGATAAAATTCAACACTTATAAGTCCTTGGTGATAGTGAACTTGTATCTCACCAAGTGAGAGGTCTTAATATATATAATAACCCATTTCTTAAATATAATAATCATACTATATGGTACTTGAAGAATTTTAGGCCTTCAACATTCAATCAATACCAAGAGATGAGAATAAGCATGTAGATAGGGTGTGTTGTCTCCAAATCTTGCACCCTAGAAGAGGTTGTTCAATTCTCTTTAAGATTTGGCCAACATGGGAATAATTACAGGTGTGTGCAAAACCTATATTAGAAGTAAACCTCTAGATTTAAAATGGATAGCACTCTAGATATGACTTGATGTGCTTATGCTACTAAAACTTCCTATTATGGGTGAAAAGGGAGAGAAAGATACATAAAACAAACCTAAACTAGGAGGTGATACACCAAGAGTTGCTTCCATTCATACACTTAGAGCTTTCATAATGAACTAAGACTACCAAACTACCATCAACAACATTAATGGATCTCTCTAGCATTAGTGTTTCTCATGAAGGCAAATAATAGCTCAACAAATGAAGGCAAGTGAAGGGAAGGTCAGATATGACACCACCAAACTCATACACACTTCAAGAGTCTATTACAGTACCATACACTTCATGAAACCTATAAGGAGATAAGTCATTTGCAGTAACATATTCAAGGATTGCATAAAAACAAGATGAACTCAATATATACTTGACATTCAAGATGGATCAATTCAACACGTAGTGTAAATGGACTTAGAGTATAACCAGCTTACTTCTCATTAGTTTAAGTGCAAATAAAGGTACAATTTTGGTAGGGATTCACCATAACAAGAGTTAGAATCCCCTTTAATAGATAAAATTGCTCATACTTATAGAATTTGGAAGACGAGAGAGAAAGGAGAAGTTTAAGAGGCACAAGGACAAGTGTCCAAAAGTGAGGATCAATTACAAGGCATGTAGATGGAATGAAAAATGAGTCATGAAACTAAATTACACTTGATCACATCTAAAATTAGTCTCCTCTTCCAAGTATGGCATAGAAATCCTATCAATCACTATTCCTTTATGAAACTATCTTCATCATGGCTTCTTTGAGAATTCCAAGGCATGTTATGGATAAATGTCTCATGTATGATGAGGAGAGGGAGTTATAAAGATGATTCCACCTGCATTGGGAGTTTCCTTCATCATGAAATTCTCTTACATAAGCTCATCATCACCTTGTAACCATGATCACTCTCTAATAGGATTGTTTTAACACTTGGAACTAGCATCTTTGTATCTTCCCTAACTAATCCATACCAAGGATCATGTGGCTAGACTAATGGAGTTCATAGTTCTGCTATTAGAGTTTGAAGCTGGAGTGAGGGAGTCCATTTTTTTTATTATGGCTTCAACATCTCTCTAATAGGCCTAGTGGATTTGTATCTTCTTGTAATATTTTATAGATTGGAATGGATTTAATACATCTCATGAAACTTTTTGAAAATGTCTCCACACTTCTTGGTTCATATTTTAGTTCATTCATCAAGACTTGCAAAGTTTTATGTACTTAAAACTAGCATTGCCTCTGAGACAAAATAGAGGCATATTATCCTTTTATATTAGTAAATACAAGTATTTGGTAAGGTTTTGTATGTCCCAAGGATAATATACACCAATATTTAGCTTTTGAATACATAATTTGACCCTCCAAATCCTCAAATTCCTAAGACAAACTTAAAAGGAAGCATTTTTTGTAGGGTTGATATGATGATTGTGTTTTGTTTGCTTGGGGACCTCTACCTTGTCACATGATTATTGTCAAATGCCTATTCATATTTAATGATCCTATTTTCAATGGATTCAATATCATTCTATATTTTGGTTCTCACAAACACCACATATGCCCTTTAGAAACCAAGACTGAGCTTACTCTGTCATGACTGTGACTATGTCTGCCCTATCTATAGGTGGTTTGAGATCCCTTAGGTCATGTTATTGACAATAATTAACTTCACTTTACTCCTAGTGTCCTTAAAGAATCCACCTTCACTTTAAACCTCTAACTTGAATAATATAGACCCAATTGAGGTAGAGACCTACTAAAGCCTATTGTAGGTTAGTGTTCTCATGGCTATTTTACGAATAGAGAGGTTACATTAATGGTCAAAACTCTAAACTACACATTTTCTCTATCATCTTGGCTCATGAGTGTCTTTTAGACCATTTGAGATGTTCCCCCTTTGATGGCATAGTCTAGTATTCTTGAGGTGAAGTGCAAAGTCACTTTTATCAACACCCTGTAGGTAATCACTGTCATAATTTAGTGGTTTTTTGGACATCTTTAGACTTTAATTACTCACCTCTTATCCCTCAAAATTATCGTAAGCATTGTATGTGGATAGGTCTACTAGATAAAATAACAAATAACATTGGAAACTCTTCTTGTCATGGTATATTTTATCCCAAAAATGCTCAAGGACCTCTATTTTGTTTATTTTTGGACAGAGATACCAAAATAGTCTTCTTCTTGAAATGACTTTCATAGTCCCTTTTAACCTTTTTCCATTTCATACTAGGTTAACATGACTCCATAAATATGCAAGGGATATAAATAGAATCTCATGGAATGATTTAGCACTTATTAGACCATCTTATCTCCCTATTTCAGCCTTCTTATAGGTGTGTATACAACTGTAACAAGTAGTGAAGGAAAAGGTGGACAAGGTGCATAGTTTAGGCCTCAAAGTTTTTTCTTGATTTATAAAATGAACTTGTACTTAAAAACACATGAGAAACATTAAATTCCTAACATTTACATTTGAAACCTCTATTCAAGGCACCTATAGGTTCATACTTCTGAGCAAAGGCAAAAAACATAGTCCAGGGCGAGAATGAGCCTAGAAAAGGCTTTCTAAGGAATTTGATGACTTCCAAATTTAAAAGGATCATAAAAAACCTATGGAGAGTCATTTTATATCCTTGAGAAATAATTGAAACAAACACATCCATCAAACCAAAGCAAGATGATTTGGAACAAATGCAAATAGTGACCCCCTCATGGATTGAAGTATACAAAAAGCTACCTAAAGTCTAACTGATTGTTCATAAAGGAGAAGGCACCAAATTTATAAATACTAATATGAAAGTTAATTTCACTTAGATTAATAGCCATACCTAATACGATTCTTTCCAAATCCACCTGTATAGCCTATGGTGAGTGCTTGAACTTACCCTTCCTTAGCTTGCCAATGGAAAAAGAAGACAAATGAGTTGTAGATGAAAATTTTTATGAAATATTTTAAATACAAACATTATAATGACCTATTTAGATATTAATAGTCATAATAACACACTTTCTAAGTGGCACACTTCCCAAGGGAGATGTACAAGTACCCATTTCTCTCTCTCAGCTAAGAAAACTACCTTTTATCTGAAAAACCTACAATTTTCAGTTAGTAATAGTTATTAAAAACCTCCTAGTACACATGGAACATTATAAAACTTCTTTACACTTGCACATTTCCCAATAAACCCATGCAAATCATTAAATGAACCATTTTGACCCCTTAAAAAGACTTAGAATGATAAATGGACCTAGAGAATACTTAACCAAAGCTATTACTACATAAATTGACACTAATTGACCTATGAAACACCTTATGACAACATATTATACCCCCTTATATGCATAAAATTTATGTGTTTTACTAGGGGTGCCCTATTTTGACCTAAAAGTCAAAATTGTTCAATAAATTAGTGATTCATAAGGGTTGTATACCTACTATACTAGCTAGACTAGTAGCCTTATCAGTCCATTGGGATAATGAATTCATATAAGGATTGAGATAGCAAGATACCTTGACTATTGACTCAAACCTCTGATCAACAAGACAACTAGTTACTACCTCAACCACACAAAGGAAAAGGACACACATAATAAGAAAGCAAACACACAAAACACACACATGTGCATAAGAACTTAAGGGAAACAAAGGAAAACTAATATGTACAACTAACCATAGACATACCTCCCCCTAGATCAAAAGGTAATATTGATATCCCTCTTAATTCATAGCATGAAGGATTGGATGAATCAAGAAGCCTTTTGTCTCTTAGCATTGCTAACTCCATGCCTCTCACAAGGTCTACCAACCTCATTGGCATGATGCTCATTATGAACCAAGAAACTCCAAATAATCTATCCAAGTAAATGAATTCTTATTATACATGATCACTTATTTCATGTTGTTTCCCATTCACTTTCTCATTACCAACTCCAATCCTCTTTATAGGTATGATTTCAAAAGGATTGAATTCATGTTCCTATGAATCTTTAGGCCAATATGATATTTCTTCACCATTCAAGAGCTGATGAGTTATTTCTATAAGGTGATATCCCCTCTTTATGACTTCAAACATTTCATTCTTAGATTTATAAGCCTCTTGAAAGGATAACATTGAAAACTTGTTTCTTTGTTGCATACTTACTTGGGTCCCAATGCGACCTTCTCCCTCTTTGACCAACTGATAGCCTCCTTGAAGAGGAGTATAGCCTACTCCAATAACCTCAAATAATTCATCTAAAGACTAATTATGAACTTGTCCATATTCATCTATGGTGTCCTAGAAAGTGAGGAAGGAGTTAATGCTCATTTCATCTTCTTTGGAAAAAGGGAAACATCCTTCTTCAAAAGCTTATGTATTGTCCTTTTGTTCACCAAGGGTAGTGCCTATGGTGATATCCTCCTCATAAAAATTCATGAAGTCTTCTTGATCAGTCAAGAATTAAGCATATTCTTCTTTACTTGCCTCTCTCAAGATAAGTTCTTCAACACAAGGAAAACATTCTTCATCAACCAAGCAAAGAGATTCAACACAAGGACTCTCAAAATCAGATTGGGAATGAAATGTGAGGGGTTATTTTTAAATATAATGAGAAAGAGGAGGTACACCTTGGGCCAAAATCACATAATTCTCTTCCTTTTTAAAGTTCATAAAAATAGTGATTTGGCTGATACCTTCTCCATGATTATTCCTTTGCATGAGATCTACTTCTTCTAATGTGAGACAAGGAGTAACTCTTTCTTATGTCACTAAGGCTTGAAAAACTTCTCCACCATCATTCACAAATTGACCTTGATATTGTCCCTAATGATCTAAATGTTCCTCTCCTTAAACCAGGTTGGTATGGACTAGAATAATAGCCTTTGTGGATGGAATAGAATTAGGATTATAGGTATTAGGCTACCTATTAAAAACCTGATGACCTTGGTGATTGTATTGGGGATTGGGTAAATTACTTACTTACAATTTATCTTTTTTGAGCTAAGCTTGTAATGACCTAATCATCTCATCTTTTTATATAAAATTATCCATCTTCTTGGGAGTGGTTATAGACTTGGAATTGGCATTGGGAACTTGTGCTACACTTGGAATTTCAAACAAAGGCATAGAGACTCTTGGGGGTAACTTCCCAGATTATATCAAAATACTCTCAACTTCAATATATATCTCATATGTATTAGGTAGAGTGAATCCTCCCATTTATTATAACATTACCACCACATCAAGGCCAATAGCCTTGAGATAGATAAAAAATACAAAGCTTGGAGGAGACCTCATGATAGGTGGCAATCTATACCATGTCCTTTGAAATATTTCATTGAAATCTCCCATGGATTCATTAGGACTCCTCTTTATCATATTAAACTTATAAATTAATGAAGTATGGTCACTTTTATTCTCAAACTTATTCACCACCTACTCTCCAAAGCCATCCCAACTAGTGATGCAACCACCTCCCAATGTCCTATACCAATCAAGTGTTTTACCCTTCATATACATGGCAATTAGTATAATAGTTATGTTAACTTGGGTGATATTGTGGAAGTTGAAAAAGTTTGAAATAACCCTAATGTGCTCAGATGGGGTAATAGGACCTTTTCCATTGAGCTAGGGATACTTTTGGTAGCATTAGGAGGAATAGGGTCATATGAAGGAAGACTAATTGGATTTTGAGTATTTAAGGTTGGGAAAGGATGTATCTTAAACATCTCTTCTTCCTCCTCTTGATCTCTTATCTCCTCAACTTCTTCCTCTTCTTCTTCAAAACCTTCTTGTTCAAGATCTTGTTCCTCAAGAGGAGTTTTAGATATAGGGACTTGATTGAATGTTCTTCTAGAGGATGATCTAATGAGGAGCATAAAGTAAAATGTGAACAACTCGATCTACAAACATATAATCTCACCTTTTGGATTCATCAAATTCTAGATTAGAAAAACGTCTATAACCTTGGGCTTGTTAAGACTAGCATTCACCTTAACATGGAAGCAATTAGGACTAGATGTCCCATCAAGTTTGCCAAAACTATTGTTTCCAAATATTGCACCATAAAAGAGGTTGTTCAAGCCTCTTCAAGATTCTTCCAACATCGGAATACTTCTAGGTGTGTGGGGCACCTATAATGGAAGTAAAACTCTAGATTTGAAACGGCTAGCTCCCTAGATATGAATTGATGTGATTATGCTACTAAAACTACCTATCATGGGTGAAAAGGGAGAGAAAGATACATAAAACAAACCTAAACTAGGAGGTGATACACCAAGATTTGCTTCCATTCATACACTTGGAATTTACATAATGAACTAAGACAACAAAACTAGCCTCAAAACCATTAATGGATCTCCCTAGCACTATTATTTCTTCAGAAGGCAAATAACAACTCAACAAATGAAGGCAAGTGAAGGAAAGGTTAAATATGACACTACCAAACTCATACACACTTCAAGATTCTATTTTGGCAAAATACACTTCATGAAACTTGTTAGGAGAGAAGTCATTTATAGAAACACATTCAAAGATTGCATGAAAATAAGATGAACTCAATCTATACTTGGCATTCAAGATGGATCACTTTAACACATAGTGCAAATGGACTTATAGTATAACATATTACTTCTCATTTGCTTAAGTGCAAATCAAGGTATACTTTTGGTAGGGATTTACCATACCAAGAGTTATAATCCCCTTTAATATCTGAAATGGCTCATACTTATAGAATTTGGAAGATGAGAGAGAAAGGATAAGTTGAAGAGGAACAAGGACTAGTGCCCAAAGGTGAGGACCAATTATAAGGCATGTGGATGGAATGAAAAATGAGTCATGAAACTGAATTACACTTGATCACATCCAAAATTAGCCTCATCTTCCAAGTATGGCATAGCAATCCTCTAAATCACTATTCCTTTGTGAAAATGCCTTCATCATGGCTTCTTTGAGAATTCCAAGGCATGCTATGGATAAATGCCTCATGTATGATGAGGAGAGGGAGTTACAAATATGATTCCACCTTCATTGGGAGTTTCCTTCATCATGAAATTATCTTACATAAGCTCATCATCACCTTTTAACCATAATCACTCTCTAATAGACTTGTTTTGACACTTAAAACTAGCATCTTTGTATATTCCCTAATTAATCCATACCAAGGGTCTTGTGGTTGGACTGATGGAGTTTTTAGTTCTATTGTAGGAGTTTGAAGCTAGACTAATGGAGTCCATAGTTTTTTTTTATGGCTTCAGCATATCTCCATTAGGCCTAGTGGCTTTGGATCATCTTGTAATGTTTTATAGATTATAATGGATGTAATACAACTCATGATTTTTTTTGAAAAGGTCTCTACACTTCTTATTTCATATTTTAGTTCATTCCTCAAGACTTATAGAGTTTTGTACACTTAAAAATAACATTACCTCTGAGACAAAATAGAGGCATATTATCCTCTTATTTTAATAAATATAATTATTGGGGGAGATTTTGTAGGTCCTAAGGATGATATACAAAAAAATTAGCTTTTGAATGCATCGTTTGACCCTCTAAATACTCAAATTCCTATGACAAACCTATAAGGAAGCACTGTCTATAAGGGTGATATGATGAATGTGTTTTGTTTGCTTGGGGACCTTTATTTTGTCACATTCTTTTTGTAAAAGGCCTATTCCTATTTCATGATGATGTTTTTAATGGATTCAATATCATTCTATCTTTTTTATCTCATAAACACCACATATGCCTTTTAGAAACTAGGACTGAGGTTACTTTGTCATGACTATGACTATGTCTGCCTTGTCTATAGGTGTTTGAGATCCCTTAGGTCATCTTATTGACAATAATCAATTTCACTTTGATCTTAGTGTCCTTCAAGATTCCACCTTCACTTTAAACCTCTAACATGACTACTATACACCCAATTTACATAAACACCTACTAAAGCCTATTGTAGGTTAATGTTCTTAGCCCTATTTTATGGACAAGAAGGTTGCATTGATGATCAAAAATGCAAACTAAACCTTTTCTCTATCATCTTGGCTCATGAGTGTATTTTAGACCATTTGAGATGGTTCTCCCTTAATGGCATAGTCTAGGATTCTTAAGGTGAAGTGAAAAGTCACTTTTATCAATATCCTATAGGTAATCACTATCACAATTCAATGGTTTTTTGGACATCTTTGGACTTTAATTACTCACCCTTTATCCCTCAAAATTGTCATAAGCATTGTATGTGGATAGGGCTATTATATCAAATAATCAAGAGCATTGAAAACTTTTCTTGTTATGGTATATGGTATTCCAAAAACACTTAAGGACCTTTGATTTGGTTATTTTGGGATAGAGATACCAAAACAGTCTTCTTGAAATGACTTTCATAGTCCCTTTTAACCTTTCTCCATCTCATACCAAGTTAGCATGACTCCCTCAATATGAAATGGATATATATATATATATATATATATAATATCATGGCATGTCTTTTCACTCATTAGATCATCTTAGCTCCCTATTTTCACCCTCTTATAGGTGTGTATACAACTGTAATAGGTGGTGAAGGAAAAGGTGGATAAGGTGCATAGTTTAGGCCTCAAAGTTTCTTCTTGATTCATCAAATGCACTTGTACTTAAAAACACATGATACACATTCAATGCCTGATATTAACATTGAAAACCTATATTTAGGGCACTTATAGGTGCATACTTCATAGAAAAGGTAGCAAACATAGTCCAGGGTGAGAACAAGCCTAGAAAAGGCTTTCTTAAGCATTTGATGACTTACAAATTCAAAATTATCATGAAATAAATATGGAGAGGCATTTTATAACCTTGAGGAATACCTAAAACAAATGCATCCATCAAACCAAAGAAAGAGAATCTAGAAAAAAATGTAAATAGTGACCCCCTCATGGATTGAAGTACACAAAAAGTTACCTAAAGTCTAACTGATTATTCATAAAGGAGGAGGCAAAAAATTGAGAAATCCTACTATGAAATTGAAGTGAACTAAATTTACTATCTACTCCCAAGACCATTCTTCCCAACTCCACCTATACGGCCTGTGGTGAGTACTTGAACTTGCCCTTCATTAGCTTGCCAATGGAAAAAGAAGAGAAATTAGTTGTAGATGAAAATTTTTATGCAATATTTTCAATCAAACATTGGAATGACCTATGTGAAGGTTAACAGTCACACCACCATGCTTTTTAGGTGGCACACTTCCCAAGGGAGCCATACAAATGCCCATTTCTCTCTCTTGGCCAAGAAAACTATCTTTTGTCTGAAAAACCTACAATTTTTGGTTAGTTATATTTAGTATAGACCTCTTAAGACACATTTTATGTGATAAAACTCCTTTACAATTTTACATTTCCCAATAAACCTATACAAATCATTAACTACACCATTTTAACCCCTTAAAAAGACTTAAAATGATAAATAGACCTAGAGAACACTTAACCAAAGATAGTACAACATAAATTCATAGCATATTAAACACCTTATTACAGCATATTATACCCCCTTATATGCCTAAAATTGAATTTTTGTACTAGGGGTACTCTATTTTGACCTAAAAGTCAAAATTGGTCAATAGGTTGGCTACCATTGGGGCACAATTCAATATCCCAACTTATGTAAAAATTGAAAAGGATAAGTCACACATTAATTTTTTTGTAAGGCCTTCTATCCCATATAATAATGATAATTGGAAAGTGTTTTAAGATGATAATCAGATTGCCAGATTCTTCCAAGAAGAGGCTGAGTTTTCCTTAAGAAACTAGTCAAAGTACTTGCAGTAGTATGGTGATCAAATTGTGTAACTAAAAACAAATAAGTTACCCAAGGGATTGGTCACAGTTGAAAACATATTCATTGGTAATGATGATCTTAGGAAAGGAAAGGCATCTTTGTCAATAAAGGAAAAACACTATGCCAATGTGGAAGTTGCACCTGGTAAGAACTTAAAGTTGGGAAAGGTATCCACTTATTCAAAAAAGTAAGCTTTCATTAAGTTATGTGCAAGTATTTTTGATGTATTTACATATCAATATAGTGATCTCAATGGATTTTACCCAATTCTATCTCAACACACCATTAAGCTATAAGAGTAAACTAAGCTAGTAAGATAAAGACAAAGGTCTATTAATCCTAAGCTTGAGCCTTTGATGAGAACTAAACTTCATAAGCTCATTGAGTCATCCATTATATTTCCAATCAATCACCCAACTTAAGTTTCAAACCTTTTTCTAGTATGGAAAAATAATAGTGAAATTAGATGGTGTGTTGACTTCTGTGACTTGAATAAGGCTTCCCTTAAATCCCACTATCCACTTCCATCTATGGAACATATTTTATATTTGGTTGTAGGTTTTGAAACGTTCCCATTGTTGGATGGATATAGTGGTCACAACCATATTTTAATCAAAAAGGAATACCAATTCAAGATATCCTTCACCACAAAGTAGGAGACATTTTCATATAAAAAGATGCCCTTTGGTCTATCCAATGTTGGAGAAACTTTTTAAATAGCCATGGCTATGGTATTCCCATGGCTATGGTATTCCCATGGCTATGGTATTCTAGGGTTTTCTTAAAAAGTCTATGTTGGTCTATTTGGATGACATAATAGTGTTTTTAAATAATTGAAGTGAGCACATGGTTTACCTTGAAAAAGTGTTTGAAAGGTGTAGGTAATTTGGGGTGTCACTAAATCCCAAAAAGTGTGTCTTCTCAGTTCATGAAGGTAACCTTCTTGGACATATATTTTAAAAACATGGTTTAAGTATAGATCCTAAAATGATAGATTCAATTATTTCACTTTCCTTTCCCAATTATAAAATAGTCTTGCAAATTTTCTTAGGAGTGATCAATTTTATCAAAAGATACATCTCAAATTTTTCCACTTTAGCTAAGCCACTTACAACCATGTTAAAGAAGAATCAGGGATTCAGTTGGTCCAAGGAAGGAGTGAGGAGTTTTGAATAAATTAATAAATCCATGGCTAGTTCTCATATGTTCATGAACCCAAATTTATCAAAGGACTTCATTATGTACACCTATTCTAACATCGATACCATTTTAGGGATTCTTATGCATCAAAATCATGAGGCCTTAGAGTAGCTAATAACCTTCTTCAGTCAAGGCTTGTAAGAGTATGAAATAAGGTACTCTTTTGTTGAAAAGCATGTGTTTTTTGTTATAAGGTCCCTCAAGATATTTTGGTACTTATTGTCTAATAATAAGATACACCTAATGGTTGTACACCCAAGTGTCAAGGAGTTTGTCTTGAACAAGGACATAAATGAAAAAAGAGTTGGTTGGATAACAAAGGTAATGGAGTATGATATGGAGATCAAGGTCATAAATTTGGTTAGAGGCAAAATACTTTGTAAGCATCTAGCCTAAGACTTACAAGAGGCCAATGAGGTTGTTATGGTGTCAATTGATGAAGTTACAGATAATCATAGCTCACTTTCTAGTTGGTATCATGATTTGGTGAAGTATCTTT
This sequence comes from Torreya grandis, assembly GCA_037957365.1. Classification (NCBI taxonomy): domain Eukaryota; kingdom Viridiplantae; phylum Streptophyta; class Pinopsida; order Cupressales; family Taxaceae; genus Torreya; species Torreya grandis. The sequence continues at coordinate 1,480,476 of JARHVA010002830.1, forward strand.
AGGATGGTCTTTACTCCTCTCATGTCACTCCTTCAAAAAGAAGATATCTCAGATTGCAATCTATTCCATTTCTTCTTGTTGAAGGTGTTTTATTTAGGAAAGATATCAATGGAATGTTGTTAATATCTATTGAACAACATCAAAACTAAAAATTTATTGAAGAGTTCCATGATGGACATGGTGGAGGACATTACTCATCAAGGACTACAGCCCACAAGATCATGAAAGGTGGGTATTATTAGCAAAGCTTATTTGTTTATTATCATGCATGGGTTAGGAAATCTAGGTAGTGTGTTATGTTGAAGCTTACAGCCTTACCTCTCCAGCTAATTGTAGTGGATCATCCCTTTATCCAATGGTTATTAGAATTTATTGGTCTCATTAACCCCTTTCAAGCTTATGTCATAAATGGATACTAACTACCATGAAATACTTTACTAGATGGATAAAAGTAGTGGCATTAAAGGAAGTAAATGAGTCCAATGTTATATATTTCTATAAAAGACTGCTTACTAGGTTTGGGGTCCCTTCAACCATCATTTATAATAATGATATGGCCTTTGTGGGGTCTAAAATCAGCCAATGGGTAGTATAACATGGTGTCTTTCTCAGCACTTTATCAAACTACTATCTCTAAGGCAATGGCCTTGCTAAGTCAACTAATAAGAACCTATTAAAGATCCTAAGAATTACCATTGAAGATAATTAGAGGTCATGGAATCTCAAATTAAAGTCAGCTTTGTGGGTTGATAGGATCACCTACAAGAATTCAATATCCAACTCCCCCTATAAGTTGGTATATGGTAAGGAAGAAAGAATTCATGTTTCTCTTGAATTTCCTACCCTAAAATTGATGCATCAACTTGAGTTGTTAGAAAATGAACCTATGGAGATCAAATACACCAAAATTATGGATTTGGAAGAGACAAGACATCAATCCATACTAGCCATGGAAAGCCATCAAGCAAAGGTAAAGAAAGCCTTTGACAAAGGAGCTTCTTCATGAAGTTTTAGAGAAGGAGCTTTGGTCCTCAAGTGGGATGAGGATAGAACTAAGCCAGGAAGGCATACAAAGTTTGAATCTCTTTATAGTGGTCCATATACATTCTCCAACTATAAATCCCACAATACCTTCTAACTTGCAAGGGTGGATGGTGAAGAGCTTCTTATCCCACTTAATGAGATACACTTTAAACATTGTTATTAAGGAAGCTAAGTTCCCTATACAAAGTTAATTGTTTTGGCTTTCCTTCAAGTGTTGTCTTATAAAATTAGTTTGTTTTCTTTTGCTTTATTTATTTAACTTCCCTCTTTTGCTTGTTTCCTTCAATATTTTGGTGGAATTAATTATCTTTGCATTTCAAAATGGTTTTTTACATCCATGAATCAAAATTACCATTATTTATGAGTCTAAAAGTCATGTAGATGGTCTAGTTCTCAAGTATAGTAGGCATGCTCCCCAGTTGAGTCACCAAAATGTTGTCAATTTTTCCCGCATAGGTCAAATTATCACCCCATCATTTGAAACTTATCATATCATGTCAGTTTGCCTTATGAGTTAGGTTGGTATTAAGAGTCACTTAAGATAGTTTATTGTGTGCCCTGATGATTCCCTACAAGTTTAGTGCCTTGGTACAATCTCTATCTATAGATATAAGCCTTCAAAGATGATCAATAAATGAATTGAGCAAGCCTAGAACAACCAAACCATCACAGGACATCATGCAGAAATGAATGGATCAATCCATTTGTACATTTTATAAGTTCACTTAGAAATATTCCTAGGGTCAAAAGTTTCTATGGACAAGATATCTTCCATGCCTAGATTATCCTTTTCAAAATTCATATCTTGATGAGCTTGCTATCTCAAGATATAAAGCGTCAAAGTTAATACTGTAGAATGAAATGGGCATGGGGATATCAAATTTAAGCTTTGCAAACTATCTATTCAAATTTAAATGTCCAAGATCAATATTAACATTAGATTAGATCAAATCCAATGTCAAGTGGTGATCTAATAAATTTTAGTGGGTCTAATTAAATCAATGGTGCACATTTGATCATAGATTCTAGATCAATAGTGAGCATCAAGTCAAAGAGTTAACATAAATGCATTGATGATAAGTGTTAAGATATCAAGCACTTGAATAGAGATCCAATGGTGCACATCAACTGATAAGACAAATGGTTCCAAATATATTGATGCCACACATGAGAGCTAGAAAGGTATATCTGACAGTGAGAGATGAGTCAAAAGGTTAATGGATCTCAAAGATAAATAAGAAGCTACCAAGTGTCATGAGCACATTAAGTTGGTAGAAGATCTATGTTTCATGTTCATTCATATAGAGGGAGATCAATGGTTTGCATATAAGCTGACAAAGCATATCCAATGGTACATAAGCAAGTTGATCAATGGTCAAGATTAAAAGTTAATGATCAAATAAAATAAATATCAATGGCATGTGATCACTAAATAAGATCAAGATTGATGGTCAAGATTAAAATTCAAAATCTAAGTTGAACTAGAGTAAATATCTCATCTAACTACATGATTATGGCCTTTTTCTCCATTCTTTCATGCCAAAAAATGAACCAATAAGGAGCAATCAACATCAAAACAAGATAGATACAGATTGGGTAAACTATTGTAACTACATCAAAGCCAGAAGGAGGCTATAAAAGATTGATCTAGCTATTGTAATAGGTTTTATGCTAGAATTTTAGTTGAAAATAACTTGATTCCACCATTTTAATTGTAAGAAGCATCATTTAGACCAAAAATGTATTAAAAATGATTGATATAGCTGTTATGGCCATTTTCCAAAAGTAATTTTAGCATAATGATCTGTCTAGCAGAATCAAGGTAGAATGATTAGAAATCTTGATCATCATGACCGCTTCTCTATCATCATATGCATTTTTCCCCATCTCTTTCACCAACTTTACTACATATACAATATTTTAAGCCTTAAAATGGATCCCTCTCTTTGACATGACTAGACTCTACCAAGATTTGTACTATAATATCTCTATAATGTAATAAAAGACTGAATTCTTTCATTGTGAAAACTGAGTTGAAGTGTGTTTCATGAGTCCATAGATGTGATTAAGTGAATATATTTGTTCTTTCCTCTATCTAGGTTCCTTCACCTTCATGCAGTGTTTTGGTAGTTATCATAGGTCATTCTAAGTGCATACATAATCTATTAGTCAGTGTAGAAGTGGAAAATTGCCCTCTCATGCTAGATTAATAGCTATTTAATGCTTTGAAGTGAAACACTTACGTGGAAACTGATCAAAGATTCAATGAAGTGATGTTTATTAGTCTTAAAAGTGTCTTATAGTGTGCCTTGTGAAAGTAGAAGGATCAATTAATTTGGTGCATCACCTCATTTGTACATGCTTTTATGAATTATTATCAATCTCTCCCCCTTTCCCAAGAAAGAGCTAGTATAGGTCTAGTATAGGTAATAGATCCAACAGGAATCTAGCCTTCTCAAGAGGTCTAACCCAATTTTAGGTGACCCATATCCTAGGGATAGTCCCATGTTGGACTAGGTTTGAGCACGAGGACCTAAACAACCCCCTTACTCGACTAGGGTGCAATCTAGACCACCAACATGTATATTTTCCCACCTTTTAATCTAGTAATGCAATAAAATGAAAGTATTAGATTAAAAATAAAAATAAAAGTTGTACCTATACTTACCTATGTGATCGACCCATATAAATAATATATGTGCTTTAACCTATCCCACTCCTTAGTCAAAGAAGTGGATAGGAATTAGAATAATGCCTGTGAAGAAAAAATCCATAATGTGGGTGTCCCTTTTATTAAATTTGAAAAATCAACTAAATTATGGGAGACAAACCTTGTTTTCCCCACACTATGATATGTGAATTGATTATGAGAAGTAATCTATAAATTTGGATAAATAAGCTATGTTTTCCCCCACTCTTATATTTGTATTGAGTCTGGGAAGTAATTTGTAAATGTGGAAAAACAAGCCATACTTACTCCCACTCTAATATGTGAATTGAGTCTAAGAAGTAATTTTTAAATGTGGAGAAATAAACCATGCTTACCCCTACTCTAATATGTAATTGAGTCTATAAAGAGTTGTACTTAGAGGTTAAAGCTACTGCTTGACTTGTGTCCTTGTACAAACTAATGTAATTTGGGTCTAGTGAAAACTATGGATCGACCACTGTAGATGTCTATATGACCCAATCTAGTGAAATCCTAGTGACATCCTAAGTGTAGTCATGTGATTTGAACATAGAGAATGGTATAATTTTCCATTCCATCTATATAACCTAGCAAAACTTTATGGGATCGAGAACATGTGCCCTACATCATGTGCTCAAACCTAATATTTGCATGATTTAGTTGTATAATATGTGTAAAAATTATATATAGGGATGTTTTACTACATGCATGACACCAGTCATAATTTGATTTTAGAATTATATCAAGATCTTATGTGAAACATGAGAATCTACAATAATATCTACCAAAAAA
>JARHVA010002830.1:1490000-1725000 GCA_037957365.1 Torreya grandis
GATCAACTATCATATACATGATTTGAATCATAAAATGTAAATGCTTACTATTTTTTACTTATCCTAGTGTAGTGAAGGCAACCTCTCATATGTGACTCAAGGTCCCTTATTTTGGATATGATTCATGAGAAAGACTTCTTATAAGTAATAATATGTATGTATTAAACCAATAGGGAGTGAATGATGGAACCAATTTAATACCTCATCCTCTATACTCCTACGAAATAACTATAAGAGAATCAAACTGCCAATGGTATGTACCATAGCCTTTATATAGACTTTGAGATGTAAGTATGGATCACCGTGTCCATTTAACTTGGGTAATATTAGTATCTAAAAAATATTTAGTACTATTACATTAATATTTATGTGTGGGATAGGATTTCCATGGATAGCATTAGAATCAACTCAAGAGTAGTATGATTTAATTTCTTACGTGAGTTGATGTACTTGTTGTTGTAAAGTACCCACAACATGCATCAAGGATATTACCTCTTGAGAATGTATGTTAAAATAATTAAGAGGTTAATTTAAACATTTAATCTTATTGTTAATTTTAGACATTGGTACACTATTTTGTAAAACATTATTAGAGATTTTGGGTTAGTTCACTGTAACCTTTAGAGGGGTGATAGCTTAGACCTAGTGATAGGGAAATTGGCTATCACCCTCATGGAGGTTAGGATGAAGAACATGTTTTACTTTAGTAAAGAGGGGTGGAATATATTTATTGGTATCCCTTATGTTGTTAATTGGTAAAACATTATTTCATGTTAATGGAATAGAAGACATATTATTATCATGCAAATTTAAATTATGTAAAATAGGAATATGAGTGTAAGTTTGTGTGTTTTTATCCAAATACATATTATTGCTTGAATGAAATTTAATAATCAATCAATCTTGACATGGGAAATGGGTGAAGTAGAGAGATGACTAGAAGGACTAGACTCAATTTCTTCTTCATTAAATCATAGTAATCATTGTTATTCTAAGTTTCATCAAAACCAAAATTAATTTCACTTTTAGAGTTAAGAGAATAAGAACTATCATTTTCATGCTCAGTAAGAGAAAGAGTAGGATAATATTTTAATTTTTTGATACTATTAAACATATCATCATGTGTATGTGGAATTAAATGTGTATCTTCACTAGAAATGAGTGGAATGCACATGTTATAGTTATTTTCAATAGAAATAATATTTTCATTTGGCACATTATGAGATGTAGGAGAAGGGTTATAAATATTTGAGTATCTATATTTTTCATGGAATCAATAGGTATGTCTTGAAAGTTAAAATAAGGTGATAACATAATATCATATACTTTAGTTTTTGAATCTGTAAAAGTTATGATATAAGTTGTACCTATTTTTTTGAATTGAATTGAGAAAGGTGAAGAAAGTGCATTTCCCTTTCTATGTTAGGAAAATCATTTAAAGGATTAATATTTATTTAATCATGAAAAAGTAGATTGATTTTATTTCTCTTATATTTTTTTAATTTGAATAAATATGTGGCAAAAGTGGTTGAAAAGCTAAGATCACATTCAGATAAGGCACTACGTATAAGGGGTTCTTTTGGCCTTATATTGTTAAGTTGATTTTGAGAATGGGGGAAGAGAGAGGAGAAGGAGAATAAGATGCATCTAATATGTCCTAATTATCACTTTGATTATCGTTCCCATAGTAATCATCATTATTATAAATGAATTCATGCTCATTATCATGTGCTAGTGTACAATTTTGAAAATTGGTCCATTTATTTTCATAATTATGAGAAAAGTTTAAAAATTGATCAATTGGGTGAGGCAGAAGAGGTTCCATAGAGGTCATCTTAAAATTACCAAAAAATATAATATACACAATTAAAAATAATTAAAAAATGGGTAGGATACAATTAAACATAAATGAATTTGAAATAAGCTAAATATTCATCCCAAAGTATAGATAATTAGAAGTTGACTTGAAACCCTAAGGGATAATATTTGGATGTATGAGGACCTTTTAGGAAAAATTTAAAATATTAAATCAATGAAAACCCTAAAATAAGATTTATATAGATCGTTTAGGGTGAAAAAAATCAAGAAAAAAAAAGAATTTAATAAACCCTAATTAATTGGACAAAAAGGAGAAAGTAAACCCTAGGAGGGAATTAGGGTTGTTAGACAATGTTTGAAGTAAGTCGAGTTCACCAATTTTTTTTCCTTTTAGTAATTAAATAGATTAAATCATAAGGTTGATAAAGGTATGGAGTAAAGATTATAAATGTAAATAAATATTACAAATGGATAATTTAATTGATTTCCCCTAAATAAGAAGTGTAAAGGAAAAAGTGAACTTATATAAAAATACATGTTACTAAATAATGGTAATATTTTAATAGATCAAAGGAACATTTAGGATCACCTTAATTATAAAACTATAATTTCACCTATCTTAGTTCAATAGCACTATTATGTGGACTATACTATGGTGCACTATTAGCAAAGGGCACTGCATTGTTATCTATTTGTGGACAGGGGTCTTGAAACTTCTTGGGAGGATATGGGAGGTCTTTTAGGTCTTGTATGTGTCCTCAAAAACTTATTATCATCCTTTCATGTCACTTTATGGATTTTCCTACTTTAAAACCCTAATGAAGACTTGTACACAGGAAAAAACAATAGAATCAAATGCAAAAAGAAGGGGAAAAGGTGGGTTGTGGTATGTTATGATAAAAAAACCTAGAACCCTTGTTGTTATAGTTGTTTCCTACATTAACCCCAATGATAGAGTTCTCAGATTAAATGTAGTTCTCCCTTAAAGAATGTGAATAATCAATGTACATTTTATTCAATAATGGCTTTCACCTAGGCCCTTATTTGATCAAGCATCCATATCTGTGTGATTCTGAGTAAATATAGAAAAGTTGAGTTATACTATTGAATGATTTTTATGTAATTATGTATCAAGTTTGTGTGTGCTAGTTGTAAAATGCCTTTTGAATACATTTATATATAAGAATATTTATTTTTAATGTGAAACACTTGTTCATATGTTAACAAGGTAAAAATACAAATAAAATCATAATAGGACCCAAAGGAGGGAAAGGACCTAGAATAAGTTAAAAACATGACCATTGGATACAAGCACTAAGGTGGAAATAGTGCATTGTGCTCCTATATAAGACCATGTTATTGTCTTATGTGCACTAAAATTGGGATAAATAGGATAGATGACCTTATGATTGGAAAGGGAATGACATAAAAACTATTGAGGGTGTAAAATTAAAAAAAAAAGCCATAATAATGACTAAAATATCATAAAAAATCAAAGTAACATGTGTGAACAAGTCCCTTATTCATCACTAGGAAATTATTGTTAAATATATACAAAAGACATAGTACTTATGTTTTCTTGACCAAATTAGAATGTGTATAGGTATCTAGGTGTCAATGTGCATGCTCTCAACCTTTTACTCCTTATAGATCCTATTTGATTGATAGCTGCCATCCCACTCCCATTATTTTCCAATAGCTTATATTGGTTTTTTCAATCCATGTTGTCACTACACAAAAAGGTAAGGGTGCCCAACCTTTCCTACCACTTTTTAATATACAATAATTTAATCCTAACCCTAAACTAATAATTAAACACAAAGTATATGATCTTGTTAATCAATCGAAAAATACGCATGCTAATATTTTAATCCTTAAGTATTTAAAACAATCAACCATCTATAAGGATATATTATATGAAGCCTTACATGAAACCCAAATACCAAGTGATATAAAACCAACTTATTTTTCATATATTTTGTAAAACATAAAAAATAATAAAAATCCCATAAATTTTGATCTAAAATACTAACATCAAAATATATTATTAACCAAGACTTGCCTCTATTCATACAAATTATTATTCATAAAAAAGGAGTCAAAATAGTGTTAGTTGATAATTGATCTAGCCTAAACATTTGTAGCATGAAATTATTAACAATAATGGTAATTAGCACAAATATTCTTTAAAAATCACACATCCATATCAAAGGGTTTGATAATTCATGTAGCTCACCAATTGGTCAAATCATATTAGATGTGAGATTAGGAATAAAAATAGTACCAACTATATTCCAAGTAATGTCTCAATCGTTACATTATAGCTTACTCTTGGGTAAACCTTGGATACACATAATGGAATTTATCTTATCTATATTACATCTATGTGTCAAATTCATACACAATGGGACCTTATGGATAATGTATGTTAGTGATGAGCCTTTAAAAATTTTCAAAATGATACATTATGACACATAATATTCCAAAAATGGTACCACCAAAACTATATATTCCACTTGAAATTATACCAGTTTATTAGATGGGTGAATCAAACAAAATAAATAATTTACCTGTAGATACTCATAATGAATTAGCCACTTAGGTACACATGGATGCACATCCAAAACAATAACAATTACCAAGGGAACTAATGATATGAAAATAATGGAAAGATTAGGATTTGATCTCCTTTTATTGGTCAATACTAAACAACAAGATCATAAAGTTTTAGATTATTATGATAGTGATGATGATATACCTCATGATATGATAGATGAACACTTGTAAACATTAAATATTTATCCACTTGAACATATTTCACATAACCTATTCACACCTATAGGTCTTGGTACATATAAGTTAACTCCATCTCTAGAAGATCCAAAACTAAATAAAAATAAGGGAAATATAAGAGTAATCGATGAACATGTAAATGTTTGCTATCTAATCCATCCCTCTTGGTTAAAATATTTAAGCTGACCTTATGATGGATAAATTCAAATACATCATGTCAATAATGTGGAATCTTCACATAAGTCTCCACCAATAGATTTTATAGATTGTAGTACAAAAATATCTCTACATACAATACTTTCTATGTTACTTTAGGATAAGATGATATCTTTACCTTATAATCGACATATGTCAAAAAGTAAGCTTTCTCATATAAAGGGATAAAACTACTAAAGTTATCAAAGATTAATAGGCCATGATATAGATCATTGTGAGGCATTACAAAAGTAAATTTAGAAGTACAAAAATTAAGGGTGCATAAAAATTTTCTAGAATAATGACAAAGATCATTGATTTTGAATAATTCACATGTGCAAAGTACAAATGGGTATACTATAAATCACCCATTACAAGATGACATAACCATTATGGTGAGGTCAACATACCCCCATTTTTTTAAAAATGGGGAACCTTGTGTCAAATTGTGCAAATTTGTGCTTTGAAATAGAAAATTCACTTGATCAAAGTATCATTAGCATGTTTTCATGGTATTTTCATTTGAAGATCATCTTTACCTAATATGGTCAGCATATTTGTGCATAATTTTAGTTTGCCCTTGTCTATAATTTTTAACTTTGGATCTTTGTGTTTTCTAGTTACATATCCAATAGGGTCTACTTGAAATGAACAATGCTTGGGTTTACTAATTTTAATGTTAACTTGATTCTTTACTAGATTTTGTTCTATTGAAAATCAAGTTGAATTGTTGAACCCTTAGTCTAAGTTTAAACTAAGTACATGAGAACATTTAAAATGGGTCATGGACTTACTTTAATTTGTTTATCGTAGAGCTTAGTCCTATTTTATCTTTCAGGCATTTTGGTTTGTTAAATTCTTTTAGACTTTGTGTTTTTTCCCTTTGAACTCTTTGAAATGACCCTTCATATTCTTTTGAGTTACCCTTTAGAACTTTTATTCTGTAATAATTTTCCCTTCAAACATTTTTGTCTGATAAAATTTGGTCTTCAGGGGAAATATGTTGGGCATTTTATCTAAGATGATTTCTCTGAAAGAATACCCTTCAAAAAATTTGAAACTTCCCTTTTGGCCTTTTATTAAGGGCACTTTATCCTCGAGACATACCCTTCAGGTTTCCTAAGAATAACCTTTGGAATTTTGTCATCAAACATTTTGTCTGATGAAAAAAGCTCAAAATAATTTCCCCAAAACATTGGTTTCATTATAATCTTTTATACAATGTTCATTTTAATATGTTTTTAAGCTTAGCCTAAAAATTTGGATTGAAGCCTTATTTATTAATGTGATTGAGAACATTAATCTGAGACTTAAGCTTAATTATTATTCCCATACCCTAACTTCAATATTTCCTATTGTCTATAGGAATTGATCTCACTTGGATTAATGGACATGTTTTTGGGATGATCATGATTTAATTCCCTTTCAATGTTGCTAAAACATGTTTCTTGTGTTGCAGGATCAATGGAATATCATTTGGGAATAAGCATGTTTAATGTTTTCATGCTTCAAAGTTAAATTGATCTTTATTAGCCATTGGTTCAAGATTAATTGGATCTATTTTTAAGCCATGTCTAATGTTTTAACCTAGGTCCCATTTTAAATTAAAACAAACTTGAAGGAAACAATTATCCATGCTATAAACTTAGCTTAAAAACTCAATGCTATGTCTCTTTTATATCTTGTGACCCCTTGGTCTATTTTACTATTAACATGGTCTAACTAATGTAGGGTCCCCTTTATTATCCTTGACTTAGCCTAAAGCTTTAAATAGCATTTATGCAATAAAAATCTTAGGCTAAACAGGTAAGTGCACAAACTTGGGGGATAAAAAGTGGCTACCCAAGGACATGGATTTTTTCAAATTTCAAAAATTTGAACTTCTATAGATAATTTGAGATATGTAAACTCTAAATTTGAAGATGGTGTAAAAACATGAAAAATGTCATTTCTAGTCGAGTTTCTAAAACACTAAAAAAAAATTAAATGGTTAAGTATAACTAGGTCAAACATCTAAAATTTGAATAGGAACTCCAATTTTTTTTAGAAAACATAGTAGATAGATGGTTGTGATGCCACAATTTTCTAAGGAGCATTTAATATTATTTGAAACCCTTTTGGGAAAATTTAGATAAAATCTTGTAACACGTCACCTATATTTTTTTGTATTTTTTCAATCAATTCCTTTTTATGAATTTTACAAGTAAATAGATCTTAAAATTTGACAAAGAAATGGATAGTCATTTGTAAGTCAGGCCTAATTACCTTTAAAAAAATGAAAATCAATATTATTTTAATGTGTGTATAATTAAGCATAATACATCATCATATAAGTTTTTTTCACTTGGATCAATGAAACACAAATTACATGAACATGTATAGGCATGTATGTTTGTGGCATGTAGTGGCCTAAAAAAAGCATAAATAGAAATAAATATAGTTTTAAACCTTAAATTAGTCTTAAAAATATAAGAATCATATTTTTGGAAAGAGGAGAGCATGATCATCACAATGGTATCAAGTTTTTGAATTTTCACATTGAAATTGTTAGTGTATTTGGCAATCAAAGTTAAAATTTGTTGTTTATTTTCATACCTTTCAATATTCATTTGTAAATTGATAGTCCAATCCTTTGGCTCAAGAATCTAATCCATTCTCGAGCCAAAAATCATGGGAATTAAATTTGAATTCAAATATCATGATTGCATTATTAACATGATCATGTTATTAACTATGTTATTAACGTGATCATGTTATTAACTATGTTATTAACATGATCATGTTATTAACTATGTTATTAACATGAGAACATTATTATATAACGTGATCATGTTAATAATGTGATCACATTATATATTCTAAACATCATAAAACCTAAATAGGAACCATTAGGCCTAGTAGTTTTAATATTGTTGTCTAATATGACCTATGCTATCAACTCCCTAATTGAAATTATATTGAAGGAATTCCTTGCATGGGTATCAATTAATCTTAATTTTGAATATTATACTAAAGAAAATACATGATTGGTTAAACATGATGTGAAATTAGGGGAAAATATTCACAATGGATAAATTAGATAGACACAATTAATTTCATGGTGTGAAAAATGCCTCAATTGATATTCTAGGTGGAAGAAATTAATTAAATAAGACTTAGTTGTCCTTAGTTGTGTATAGTATTGAAAAAAATATCAATTAATTTAACATGGTGTTTAATTAAAGCCCTAAATGACATTAGATGGATGTCATTCCTTGCTTGGGGATTGAGTGTCCCTAATTTCATATCATATTGAACCTAAATACTCAATTGGTTCAATATGGTGTGTAATCGGGGCTAATGGAACCCAAATAGAACATTATATGGATAAAATCACTTTCATGGGGCTTAGTTAGCCCCAATTATGTTTATAAGATAAAACCAAATGCATGATTAGATGGATATAGTTTACAATTAGGGCCAACAAAGTTGTAATTGATATTAGATGTATTGATTTACCTACATGATCCTTGGTTGGCCATAATTGCATATTCAATTAAACTAAATACTTGGTTGATTCAATATGTTATGTATTTGGGACCAACAGAGCCCCCTGTTGATAGTAGAAGGATGAAATTTCTTACACAAGGCTTGTTTGTACTAAATTTCATAGATCATATTAAACCAAATATTCTTTTAGTTGAATTTGGTACACAATCAAAATCTTGATTATTATTAAATATGTATCTATAATTCATTATAGAGGATTTAGTTGGTCATGAATTCATATCAGATTCATGATAACACTCAATTATTTCAATAAGGTGTGCAATTAGGGCCCTAATTAAAATTATGTTGACACAATTCCTTGGGCAAGCCTCGATAAGCCCCAATTATGTATCATCTAGAATTGAATACTCGATTGGTTTAATATGGTATGAAATCAAGGCCAAGTAAGCCCTATTTTCCATTATATATGAATGTAATTCCTTACACATAGATCCTTTGGACCAAATTACATATCAAATTGAAAAAATACTTATTTTTTTAATATGGTGAGCACTTGGATCTCTAATTGATATCATATGGATAAAATTTCTTACATTGAGGCTCAGTAATCCCCTAGATCAATTTGTCCTCAATTAATATCCTTTGTATATAGTAATAAATAGGTTCATAGGGATGAAATTGGTTAAAATTACATCAGTCATTACCATAATTGACTTCATAAGCTCAATATGTGATTATGTTTGGGTTAATTGATCTAGAATTCACATTATTTACTCATAGATATATGTTCAAAGAGCTCAAATTTACCCCAATCACCATCATAATTATACCTTATATACCCTAAAACCTATACCTTAAGCCCTAATCCCTAAACTCTATTTACTATAAATATAAACTCTTTAAACCTTCAACCAATCATTTTATCCCAAATTAACATCATTTACTACTAATAACTAAGTTCACAAGGCTCATTTTGGCCTAAATCACATGATTTATTGACCCATTTGACTAATTCATTTAATCTACACATACGACATGACATCCATGGTATAATGACAACCCAAAAACATAATCTATAGTCACAAATGGGTCCAAGTGATTCAAATTATATTTGTGATTGACCCTATGTGTACCCTAAACCAGGTATATACATTAAAACCTATAAGTTTTAAACTATAAACCATAAACATTATACCCTAAATTGTAAATGATTTACTTTCTAGGTATTTACCAACTTCATTTTAGTCCCAATTAACATCCTTCTTATTAAGAATTTGATTTGAGCACATGGCATATATCATGATTAGATATTAATATATAGGTCCCTAAACCTAAAACCTATTCACTAATCCCTAATTATCCCTAAAACATTTAAATTGTAAGCTCCATATTCCCTAATGCCCACTACATGCCATAAGCATACATGCCTTACGATATAACTAATTTTATCATGAGATGTCATAATTTATGCACTTTTTAAACCTATGGCTAAATCCTTTGGATTACCTATCTAGTTATGCATATGTTCAATAAATTGGGACCATTTTTATCCCCTTCAACCTAATTAACCAAAGAGGATTATAACTAGTTGATTATTTTAATCGAGGAGGCATTTGAGGCCAATTTGAGGGTCTTCAATTTAACAAGATATGATTTGGGGCAAAATCAAAAGATCAATATTTTATCATCAATTGATCTAATTAGTCAATTTATATAATTCCCTATGTGATCTATACAAAATTGAGCCCCTAAACCAAATTTATGGCTCTCAGTCGATTGTATAACATGTATGTAACATGTACATGGTATAATTGACCCTACTTTAATTAGATTTATACAAACATGAAGGTAATCAAGTCATAAATAGGTGTCAAAATTAGCTCAAATGTTATTCAATTACCTTAGTTATTAGACCCTATATCTAGTATCTTAAACCCTAAGTGATCCTATACCATTTAAATTTAACCCCAAACCCTGTACCATTTACATTAAAAACCCTAAACCCCAAACCCTTTAAAATATAGAACCTAAACCTTAAACCATTAAATTTATCCCCAATTAATATCATATATATATATATTATATATATATAGTAAGAATTAGGTTCATAAGGATGAACTTGGTTAAAATTGCATCACTCATTACCATAATTAACTTCATAAGCTCAATCTATGATGATGTGGGGGATAATTGATCCCAAATTCACATTATATAATCATAGATATAGGTTCAAAGCTCCCAAATTTTCCCTAGTTTCCTACATGATTATATAAATATACCTTAAAACCTATACCCTAAGCCCTAATCCTTAAATTTATTAATCCCTAAACTCTAAACCATAAAAACTAATCATTTTAGCCCAAATTACCTCATTTCTAGACTAAGAATTAAGTTCACATGGCTCAGTTTGGCCTAAATCACACAAATAATTATTCCATTTGACTAATTCACTCAATCTACGTGATGACATCTAGGGTATAATGGCAACCCAAAAATACATTTTATTATTAATGACTTATTATTATTTTTTAGGGCTTCGACATGCTTAGAGCTTCTTTCTCTAAGTATTAGGAGAAGAAAAAAATGAATTAAGAAGTAATACCATGGCATTTAATGAACTTTAGGAAACATATTGGATGGCCACTTAAAAAATTGGAATTGCAAGTCATATGACATTTAATACACTTTGGGAAATGTGCCCAAAAACATTTTCATGCCATGTATGTTATAAAAGCATGTTACCTGCTATTTTATTAAATACACACATCATTTCAACTTATTGGGATCCATTTCCCTTCCATCACAATGTCAATTCAAAACCATGGGCTTTAACATAGGGAGTGACATGAGTATCCATAAAGCTATGCCATTCTAGGGTGAAGGTCCCAGTAGCCATGCACCTTCACTTTGGACCTTAATTATAATCCCTAATTCCTAAAACATAAATTGTAATCCCTAATCCATAAACCTTATGCACTAATTTTCCTTAATCCCTAATCCATAATCCCTTATCTATATTAATCATAACACGATCACATTATTTAATAATGTGATCACATTATTTAATAATGTGATCACATTATTCTTAACATAGGCAACACTTGGTCCTCATTACCAAATTCCAACCCCATATCTTATATCAACAATAACATGATCAAGTTATTAAATAACGTGATCACATTATTTTTGATATCAACTTCTCAATGGGTTGGATGTGTTGGGACCTTTTAGAAAACATAATGTGATCATGTTATTTAATAACATAATTTCACTGTATAACATGATCACATTATTATTATTTTAGTGATAAGCTCAATTACCAATGACTATTTTTAATTAAAATCAAGACTTATGTTTGTACAAACATTCTTTGTATACTTCTAAGAGATTTGCATACTTGTGTACTTAACCCCACCTTTGAAAAGTTGTCAATTATTCCTTTTGATGGGTTCCAGATCACATTCAAAGAGGAATAGGAATTTTTTAAAGAATAAAACACTAGAGGAATTTGAATATTTCAAAGAGAAACACAAACTACGAATGCAAAAAGTTCATGGTAAACAAGGTACAAACCCTAATCCTAATGAACCAAATGCCATAGATAATGAGCTAATTAATTATAATAAATTAAGAAATGATGAAATTAACTATAATCAATTGAATAATGTTAAAATTGACCATAATGAAATGAATAATAATTAAATTGACCATAATGAAATGAATAATAATGAAATTGAAAATAATGAATTATTTAATGTTGGAAGTTCACATTCAAAGTTCCAAGTTTTTGATTTTATTGATGATGAGTCTATGTATGATTCTTCACCCCCCATAAATGAATAAAATTTGATGGAAACATATAATGATGGAATTAACAATCAAAAAGGTTTCATGGAAACATATAATAAAGAAATTATCAATGAAGAATTTAATGTCATCCCACCTCTAAACATTGAAATTAATAACAGTTTTGAAACACCCTCTCAACAAATTCCACCATTACCAACACCTCCAAGAATTATGCATAGAAAAGACAAGTACTTAATTGAAGTCTATAAAAATATTTTAAAACTAATGCATAACAAAATGTCTGATCACCATTCAATAAGACTGGCTCAACAAATTTGGAATGATTTCTTTCATAATTTGGAGTATGATAGTCAAAGATGTCAATTATTTATTTCATTGATAAATTTGATTAAGATGAGACCTATAATGTATACATTAAGACTAAGAACATATAATATGGATGGTGATAATGATGAAATTGTTAAAAATATACATGATGCATATCATATTGTAGGCTTGAGATTAGATAACAAAGATTGTAATGTTTCCCAACGTATAATAACAACTTGTGTAATAAGTGCTAAAATAATGAAAATATGATTGATTTCAAAAAGAAGTCGAACAACTGATATAAAAATAAAAACATTAATGAAATCAATTTCAAGATGTGAAAGACTTAATGAACCTAATACCAATGAGATCTGGGCATTCTCTAGTATACTTCCATGAAAGGATAAGGCTATAGTCGATACCCTCAAAGAGTTACTTGCTCAATTTTGGAAAGACAATACAAGAGTTTTGCCCAATGCAAGAGATGTTGTGAAAAGAAGAGTTGGTTCTCGTAATCTTGAACCACATCCAAAAGATTTATTAGATATGAATCAAACACAATTGAACTCTAAATTTTTTGGAAAAAAATCCATAAAATTCTATTTTTTAAAGATATTTTGAGATGGAAAAACCTTTTTATGTTAAAATAAATCACACATGCACCACTCGTTATTGTAGCAAACTTGTTGAATTTTCAATGTACTATGATGTTTTTTCTATATTTATTGTCATTTGCATACTAATATTTTGTAATAGTGTGGCATTAAATTTCTACCAAAATTAGCTAGGCAATTTATTCCAATTGTATTCTACAAAAGACTGGATGGACAATTATTTTACAACAAATCATGTTTAAATGGAAATTATAGCATTTGTGGTGAATTGCCAAATTTTAAAAAATGTATCCATGAGGAGATTACAAGTATAATTAGATAGGAATTAGTTGATTTAAGCAAATATAAATTAGTGACTTATCAAGTAAAAGATTGCATAGAATCTAAAAGGTGTGAGCTTGTTACAAAAAAGATACCTATTTCAGAATTTTTGGTCAAATTTAGGGAGAAGGTTGTTTATAACTATGTAAGGCACACACACAAGGCTAGATGGTTGGATGAACATTTAAATATATGCAAGGATAAATTCCCACTTAGTTCCATTGTTTCATTATTTCATTTTATAGAGAATTACACATTCAAATCCCAAATAGAAGTTCAATTGTAGTATTAGAACTCATCACAAGTTGCCATATTCGTGCATATAGAATTCATGTATGCACATGATAATACATAGCAATAATCAAACATATTAAGGGATTACCATTTCTATATCAGTGATGATAGATCATATTGTTTAGATTATGTGTAAGGTTGTTTTGAGAAGTTTTATGAATATTTGAGTCACAGGAACATTACTTTCAATCAACATTACATTTGGTCAGATAATTGCCCATCACAATTCAAAAATGCATAGATGTTTTATTGTTTGAGTAGGATGCATGTTACCATAGGTGTAGAACACATTTGTATTTTCATTAAGCTTGGTCATGGAAAAGGGGAGCAGATGGTGCCATAACATGTGTAAAAAGAGTGATTGTAAGGAAAGAGTTGAAATTTGAAGGGGGTATTCATTTGATAGATGCAAAAACTATGGTTTAATGGTGTAATGAGAACATATATCATGGTAATCAACCAAACTATACTATTCATAGACATTTTTGGTTAATGGAGTAAGAAAACTTGTCAAAGTATGAGGATTTTATTACTCTAAAGGGATCAAGTGACCTCCACTCATTTTGTATCTCAAATGCAAGTTCTTGGACTATTCATATGAGACACTTGGCATGTTTATGTTCTACATGTGTGGACTCTATTTGGAATGAGTGTGAGTCACAAGAGTGGGTGGATGATTAGAGTTCCAAACCTCTAATTCCAATCAATACATATTAGGTTCTAATAGCATTGTAACTTATAGATATGACATCATCAGATGACTTTGACCATGTATCTGATCTAGTGCAGCTAGGTAGAATATTTTTCATTATGTATAATTTATTCTCATTATTTATATATCTTCATATTATCATTAAAAATGATTTTTTCTGATGTATAAGGCATGTTTTTTTAGTTATGAAGATGAGGATAACAAATAAGGCACTAATTACTACTTGTGTTAGAGTGTAGAGAGAAATAATAAATTAACTTCCCCAGTTATAGATGGAGAAAACATTGACTCTCACTAGATCAGTGGTAGTCACTGAAACTTGCTTTCGATGATATCCTATAAAATATTTAGATCAATGGTTATTTAAAGAGTTTGAAATACACAAGAAGATACCACACTATTCAAATTTGATTCTTTAAATGAATATTCAATTATAAAAATATCATGGGAGGACACTAAATAGGAAACTATGGGTTTAAGAGTTAGATAATGAAGTTATTCTTGATCCAATCAAGGTTAGAGCAGATCTTAGTGGTTCATTGGATTTAAAAAAGAAGGAATATTGACCTCTCAAATGTAGATGTAATCAATGTTACCTTATGTTTTTTATTTTATAGGTAGTACATATATAAATTTCATTTTTAATTACTTACTAACATTTTTTTGTAGGTTAGTGGTGCTAAATAAGATTCCACCTTCACATGGTTGGTACTATCAGTAAAGAATTCTATATTCTTGAAGTTAAGATAATCTTAGGATTTATGAGTGTTTACTCTATGGTGATATTAGAGGTATTAAAGAGGTATGTGAGGGATCTGATGGTTTGTGGAAATGACTTACAAATTTTGTTTTATGCATGTTTAAACTTAGCCTAAAAAATGCATTTTTCTTGTATTGGGAAGGGTGTTCTTGAGGTCAGAATGGGTTGTGGGTTTGTCAATCAGACCTGATAGGAGGATAATAACTTGGTCTTATAGGTTATCCTACCCCCTTGAATGTGTTGGCAGTGTCATTTTTCACCCATGAAGCATCGAAACTAGAGTTTTACAACCACAACTTCAACTTTGACAACATTTGTTGTCAATATTTCTGCTCTTTCAAATGGTAGTGAAAATGCACTTCTAGGTGGATTCAAACATTGTGCTAGAATAATAACATGTAATTTACCTATCTAGATGTAACCAAAGTCATATATTCTTAGGTGGAGGTCCCAGAGGTATAAATGCTAGTTAGAGCTTGAGAAGTCGCTTGTTCACTGATAAAAACTTGCATTTTTAGACCTATCACTACAACTTGTCTAATAGATTGATCTCAAATCTTCCACTCAATTGCTCCATGGTGAAATTAAAGGGCTTAAGTACATATTTGAGGGATCTAATGGTTCATGGAAATGACTTATAATTTTTTTTATGCATGTTTGAACTTAGGCTAAAAAAGCATTTTTATTATATTAGGAAGGGTGTTTTTTAGGCCAAAATGGGTGGTGGATTTGTCGATCAAGCCTGATGAAAGGCCAAGAACCTGATCCTATATGTTATCCGGCCCCCCCATAGACATGTTGGTGGTGTCATTTTTCACCCATAAAGCATTGAAACTAGATTTCTACAATCACAACTTCAACTTTGATAATATTGACAACTTTGACAACTTAAACTAGAGACCTAGAAACTTAATGAGTAATTGATCTATTGACCTATTGACAACATTGATAACTTTGAGAACTTTGACAAATTTTACAACTTTGACAATTTTGACAACTTTGACAACTTTGAAATTTTTTACAACTTTGACCTATTGACCTATTAGGTGGCATTGAGTAATTGACCTATTAACCTATTGACAACTTTGAAAACTTTGATAAATTTGACAATTTTGACAACTTTGACTATTTTTACAACTTTGACCTATTAGGTGGAATTGATTAGTTGACCTATTGACCTATTATGTGGAATTGATTAATTGACCTATTGACCTCTAGATCAAATAAACCTTATTTATACCCTATTTTGGGTTAATAGTCAATTTTGGTTTTATAACCTCACATTCCATTCGAGGTAGATGGTGAAGAGTATGAGTATTCAATATTTTCTTCTCTTGAGATTTTTGAATAATGTGGAGATGAAATACATATTAAGAATTATATTTTAATCTTTTTATAACATACAAATGGACAAGACTTTTTAAGTTTCACTTTGGTCATATTTCTTTCCCATTGAAAGTCCACAGTCCTAAACTCAGAATTTTATATACCATAATCCTTGTATTGAATCTTGTATTTGATTCAAAAAGTGATAGATAAGGGTTTAAAATCAAAATAGAATGTTCTGATAAATTTATTTGTGGTTATATATTCCTTTGATGTTGAAAAACCTAGAGACCCTTCATACCCCTATTTCTAACATACAGAATACAGTTTTGAATTACTGAGATTTCTTGTTTGTGAATACCCTGAGTGTTGTAAAAACTTTCTCATTGAATTAAAAAGTTGTAATAATGTTAGATATACCTAATCCAATCATTATATCATCTTTAAATTCCTAGTTGGACATTATATGTAATTATTTTTAGTCTCAGCCTATATAGTTGCTACAAACCCTAACTTTTAGGGTTTTGACCATATGAAGAGATTCAACACTTAAAAATTCATTAAAATTTGTAATATAGTGTTTCTTATGGTATATTAAGTTAATAAATTGATTTCATACCTTTACCTTATATATTACATATTGTATTACCCTGTAGGTAGTCAACTAGCCTAAGAGACCAAGTGAGAAATAGGCTAAAGAAGAAAGTTGAACTTAGGTGAAGAGTTGAGGACCAAATTTTATTTAATATTAGGATTAACCAAAAGGATGGTCAAATATAGTTCTTTTGGTCAAAGTGTCTCCATAATGGTCAAACCTCAAAGCTTTATGCATTTGGAGGGCTAATTAAAGTGTCAAGTAAGCCTAGAGGTATGATATTTTTCAAAGGAACCTAACCCAAGATTTTGTGTGAGGTAATGGAATGGAAAAGGGTTATGAAAAATATAATTATTTTTCCTTGAATATTTTGTGTATGGAATATAACATGAGGTTTTCTCTAAAATAGGATTACAAGCCAAGACAAAGGCTAAAGAGAGAAATCTGAGAAAAGATAACAGAAAGAGGGGTTTAAAAGTTGGAATTATGTTGTATGAGAAGGATAAGGAGTCTTGAGGTAGAATATAAATGAATACACAAGATTAGATAAAAATACCTTTGATCAAGATCCTAAACACTTGCAAGCTGTTGAGAAAGCTCAGCATTAAAAGTGTACAAGAAGTAAGTATAAAGAAAAGAAGGCCATTAATCCTAAGTGATAAGAGTGTAATTAATCATTTATAATACACATAATTAAATTTAAAAACTTTAAATTAAAAAAATATGTAAGATCTGAGATTTATAGCATTAAAAAGAATAATTTTTTAATCCTCATTTATGCATGTACAACATTAAATATGAGATCTAATATAGATAATAATTTAGAAGATCAAAAAAACACTATATAATAACACACAATGAAATAAAAACTCAATATAAATTAGATAGATCAAGCCATGATAGGCATACAATATAGGCACATACATGTCTAATGCCAATAATACATAGATTAGGCCATGATATCCATACAAAAAATTACATCTACCAACATAGTATCTAATGTTGATAAATTTCCTATGCATATATACAATTCCAAAAATGCATAAATTTCCATATAATCATACAAAAAGTACATCTCATGTGTAAGACATCTTATTCATCAAATAGCCTCTCTCTCTTTGCCCTCCTCAAAGAAGACTCTCCCTGGAACGCCCTATTATTAGATGGAGACCCCTTTAATGCCTTGGATTTCTATAAGGTCTTACTACAGGTCCTATACTCATAGTTATCTTGTAATTGAGATTTCTTAAATACAAGAATTATTACAAAATTAATATAAAATACAATCAAATAATTGTTAAGAAATAAATTTTAAACTACAATAAAAAAATCATTTAAACATGTGCACTTACTGCAAGTTCATGATCCTACTCAATCTATTTTTCATGCTCAATCAAATCAATAGCAAGCTCAACTATCCAAATAGGCATCTCAAATATGAGAGTAACAAGAGAAGTTTCCCTAATCACCATTTGAATGGGACTATCAATTGTCATAAGATAACCCTACATACATAATACATAAACATAATTTATATTTTCCCCAAGTACATATGTACTAAAATTATTAAAATAAGTCTATTTTTACAATTCAAAATTACAAGAACCAATATATACCTCTATCAGTGCCTGTGCATATGATATTGCATTAGTAATGCCTATGTCTATATCAGCTCATAAAGAGGGAGGAGTGTTATTACAAGCCATCAATTATTCATGTAAACAAAGTCTCACTTAGTTTTATACAAAGTACATGTCAAATCTTATATATGGAAACTAAAATGATCAATAAAATCACTTGTACATATAAAATATCTATTTATTTAAGTACATGAATTCAATGACACATTATAGGAAAGAAGAAGATAATCATGCCCATTAAAATACACTTAGATCTAAAATTATAAGCTATCTATTGAAGTGTTAGAGTAGTAGCCTTGTACAAAAACCAAAATTAGAGGATTAAAACTATGAAAGGGAATATATAATTTACTAGTTTCTTTTATTTCAAATTGATAAATATAAATATACTTGGGTCAAGATATTCAATTTATGCTATATTACATGTTAGACTATATTGGTTGTCGATTTATTACTTGTCTAAAAATATGGGTTTGACTTAGGTCTAGACCCTCATAAATAATTCATTTTAGATGAATTTTCAAGATTAACTTAGATTATTTAGGGATATTTCAAATTTTGTTTTAAAAATGTGGGCTTACATTTGATGGACTAGAGTGATGAAGTATGATTGGCTTCCTAGGATTACAGATAAATTAATGACTAATGATTTGTCCACACTATATATAATAATGATACTCTAGATTGTGTAGGTGGGGATTGTTGTCCCATCGAGAAGATTAATTTGCTTGACCTATTCACCAACTAGGATGTGTCATGTAAAATAGTTTAATTTTCCCACATGTCCCTTGAGAGTGGACTATCACTTTCAAGGTTTTGATTAGGATACTCAGCTTGTCGACTAAAGGTAGGGTTGTGGCCTTGATAGAGGATTATGATAGAGGTAAGTTTGTTAATTGGGTGTAATATTTTGGTGTATGATCACATGACCCATACACTCATCATGGGCTAAGTGTATGAGCACATGACCCCTTACTAGTGAGAGTTAGATATCAGGATAGTGGGGCTCATTAGGACTTCTAGTTAGATATGTATGCCAACATTGAGAGACTTTCCATGAGTGGTGGACACACTGATAATGATATATTTGGTAGCTCTACTATATTAGGATATTTTAGGATAATTTTTGAATGAGGTGGGCACTCTACTACCATCACGGGCAAAATTGGGAGAGTATTAATTAGAGGATTACATTTAGAAAAATATCCTATGTCTAGGTTGCAATTATGGTAGGATTCCAACATTAAGTACAACCACCACCATAATATGTAGATACTTAGATGTTGAAACAAGCATAGGATAGAGGGTGAAGAGATGAATTTTAGGGGGAAACAAGGGTGAGCATACACTTGTTAGAGAGGAACCAACAAGACAGGAGGAGAATGCTAAGATGAGGTCCAATTAGGAATTATACCTAGACTAACATTTAGTTACCCAAATAAAATAGTGAGTTGGTTTATTTTTAGTTACTTTCTATGTTACTTTGTAATTTATTACTTAGTTATTGTTTCTTTATGTGACTAGAGATATAATGTCTTCTCTTGTTAAATGGTTTTAGAGTGAATCATTTAGTGGTGGAGCATGATCAAAGAAACTTTTGTTAGGATATTTTAGGTGAGGATTATTTGAGCCTTGATAATATATTGGTGGATGCAATTCTCCATGTGTGAATAAGCAAGCATACATATGTTTTTCTCCCTACTTATCATACATATGTGGATTTCCCTCATAATATGAGAGAGATAGCTGGCCTAGAGGAGAATATGGCTGGTTTAGAGTCTCAGGTAAAGACTTTCAATGGTATTGTTATGGATAGCGTAGGTTAGGCTCCATCTAACCAAAAAATAGTGGAAGGTACGTCACCCATGTAGGTATAAGCAAGAGACACAAAAGTAGAGAGATTGTATCCCACATAACTCATCAAAATATATATGTAAACAACTATAGTCATAACAAATACAAAGAGAAAAACATATATGTAAATAATTTTTACCTCTATATATGTAAATGGTGTCATCCTAATAGAGGTAGATGCAAATGTGGTTGGCCTAGTAGCTAGATCTGAATATGAAAACAATGACTATGATAAATCAAATGTTGTAAATGTTGGCTATGATGATTAAGGAACTATCACCTCCTATGATATTAAAAATGACATATTTATTATATTAAATTTTTATGTAAATTAATTGTTAACTCATGACATTTATATAAAATATACTTTCATCTATGTGGTGACTAATGTCTACATGCCAAATGTGCATACCAAAAACTCATCACTCACAATAATATGATCTAAACCATCTAAACCATTAACACCATCATCATCAGAAGATCCCATGCACATAGCTCCACATAGACTACAAGGGTGTGGTTTAGGATGCGTAGCCTATGGCATATTTGTAGCATCACTCTATGAAATCCTACTTGTATGCTAAATGAGTGTATCGATGAGTGAACTAAGAGCTTGGAGAGTATCTACCTCCATGACCTATTGAACCATAGAGGGGATCCCAAGATCAAGAGGATTTTGAATGAAAATTCATGTAGGCTAATTAGGAGCATGATGTGTACCTAGTTGATCCTATGTAGATCCTTTTATTTGGCCCTAAAGCTCACTAAAATTAAAATAATTAGGAATCTAGTTGAGGACAAATTCATAATAGAGTTTCCTCAAAAGATATAATGAGACCTCATGGCTGTTACATGGTGGATAGTCAAAGACCATCCACCATGGATCCCAAAAATTGGTCATGATTAAATTATGTACATAGTGATGGATATAAAAACATATGGTAGTTATGGGAAAGGGGCATTGGTGACTAGGTAAATGAATAGGGCACAAATGTCAGCTTTTGAAATTTCCAAACACTTGACCTAAAGGGTTAATAACTTGTCATCATAATAGGCCCTAAAAAGATCCATATATGAGGTCCATTGGTCAATTTGACTCATTATTGTGTCAATTTGACCTAATAAGGTCTGTAGGGAATTAGCTAGCTGGGTACAATAGGGGTTGGTCAAATTAGGATCTCTTATTTTATCAATTAGGTCTTTAATTTCAAATTTATTTCTGACAATGATGTCAATAAAAATTCTTGAATGCTAGGGAGTTTTGGGGAACTATAGGAGGGTTAAGTGGAGGTATAGGAGGAACAATAAGGTTTTGTGGAAGGTTAGGAGGAGGAGCAAGTTGAGGGTTTTATGAAGAGTTGGGAGGGTTAGTAGGATGGATTTTTATAAAAAAATAAATCACAATTTAAAACATGGGTTACACAATAAAAATTATGAGAAATTAGGGTTAAATAGAACATATTTTGATGACTTACCTCTCCTACATGGAAATATCATCATTTAGTAGGCATATGGGGTGAATTTATCATCTTCTTAGCACTTCTTATCACTTTTTTTAGTAAAAATTGATCATGAAAATGAAGAGGAGGAAATGTGAATGTAAAATGAATAATTTTACATTTGGGTTTCTCATTTTTTTGTGACACGGGGAATGAAATCATGTTATTAACATGACATGTTATTAAATAATGTGATCACATTATGGCTTGGAAATATTGATCCTAGAAATAAGTAACATGATCACATATATTAAATAACATAATCATGTTATGGTAAATGTCCATAAAATTATCCCCCAACTCTATGCATTTACCAAAACCTTATGCCATGTCTTGTATTCATAGGGTCCTTTTTATTATGTTTTTAACTTAGGCTAAAAACGCTTTGTTATGTCTCTTTTGTTTGATGGGGTCTTTTTTATTATGATCAAAGCTTAACTTAAATGTTCTCAGCCTAAGGTCTTAAGTCATGTTTATTTAACATGGAATAAAACCATAGAATGAAAATTTTATACTAAGTTTTATATTTTATTCAATCCTTACTTAAATATTATGCGTATCTGTAGGATCTACAACCTGTGTTTACCTAAGTATTATTGATTGAATAAGGCAAGATCAAGTTGGAATTTTCAACGAGCTGTAGAAATCCTGTGAGATTGACAAGTGACACAACTTTAGAACTTTATACAGATTAAAGCCTAGGCATCTTCCATGATCAATGGCATGCATTTTCCCACCCAAGAGAGATCCAATGGTATGTGATCAAGAGAGGACTTTTTAACAAATCTCAAGCAAATACGAGACCACCAAGTGGCATATGTAGGAAGAAGAATAAATCTAAAAATGATAAGTGGTAGGCCTAACAAACTGTCCCAAAGATGTGTTTAAAATTGATATTTTCATACCCATAAAATATATTCATGTGGATTTCAGATTATAGTCACACAAACATTAGATTTAAGATAGAAAATATCCCTAATAACATGCTTAAAAGTGGTAGTCGTATACCCATCAAAGATATTCATGTGGACATAAAATAATGATCATATGGATGTTAAATTTAAGATATCAAACATTCTTAGGGACGTGCTTAAACTTGAAAATCACACCCCCATCAAAGATGTTCATGTGGACATTAAATCATGGGCATGTAGACATCAATTTTAAGACAACTACATAGATCCAAATTGTCTAAGGATTTATGGAATGTGTTGATTCATGAAAATAGATCATATGGTATGTGATCAAAGTTGGTTTTTCAAAGAAAATGGTCATATTTTATATAGGTATGAGAAAAATGCCATGGAGACACCATGTAAATGCTACATCAAATCCATGTGGGTGCAATGTGCCAAATTGGAGACCTTATAAACCTGGTAATGCAAAGGAGATCCTAAATTATCATCTATTTAAAGATAATTTGATATAGGGTCCACTAATAAGTAGTCTAATATGCTATGATAGCTCAAAGGAGTGTTTATTATAGGGAAATGGAATTCTATTTTGACCTTATAATCAAAGAAGGGGATTAATCTAGGCCAAGAGCATCAAATAACCATGAAGATATGGTAGCAACACAGGGGTCCCAAAAGTTAAGATACTTAGGAATATTCTTCCTATAACTAAATATTGTCTATTTTGAAAGTGGAATATTTTTTTTGTAAATGCATGTGTTGTTTGTAAAACACACTACCTATAGATCAATCCATTGGGAAGTTTAGTGTATTTCTAAGAACATTGGTGAAAAGGATAGTTATCCCTACACCTGTACTTTTTAAATTGGTTAGTATTGACTAACATGCTTCCTTTCATCTTATAAAAGGATCATCATCAATTGTAAAATAGGAGGGATTATTTGAGCCAAAAACTTGTGTAAAATTTTTATCAATTAATGCAAGAAAGGAATTCTACAAAGATTGTCCATGTTTGTGTCATTTGTTATTATGGTTTCTCTCTCACTTGTTTATTCCTATTTTTAGATTTGAATGGTTCTAATGAATTCTTAGTGTGCATATTTTAATTGCAAAGTTTTCAATTTATGTCAATGCTAGGTTGATTGAAATTTCTTAGGTTCACTTTGTTTCCTTTACTCTTCTTGCATTTGGGCTAATGATGTTTACTTGTAGGGTGAATATTTAAAGTAAACTTAGTTCTTATTTGTAATTTTATTACTCATTATATGTTTCTCTAATGTGTAGAAATATTTGAGCTCATGTTATATCATAGTATACATTGGTTAAGTATATGTTTGGAAGACATTTAAACTTTATCATGATGTTTGGGATAAATATTAGCAACATCTCTTTTCTGCCTTACCTTCCCTTTTGCTCATTTTTTAACCAAAACACTCTAGCATAATTTCAATTATAAATATTCATTTTAGATTAGTATTTGATCATAATTCACTAATATTAGCTCATATTACTTCACTCTTTACAAATATAATTAGCTAGCCATAGTGGCTCCCAACCACCAAACTTTAAAAACATTGTGAAATAGTCCACTTGCTTTGCCTCTATTCCATCGATAGATAAAATGATTATCACAATATAAAAATCATGTGTTGAATTATTTGAATTATAAAATGAGAAGTTTTCTTTAAACACTCTGAGCACTTGTGATACACATTAAGGCATCAATAGGTGGGGCTTTGCTGGTGCTAGAAGGAGGGCAGATCTTTGTAAATTTGTTGTATCTTTACTAGTTTTGGTGTATTTTGTTCAAATATTGGTGTAATATTTGCATATTTATGTAATTATTTGCTCAATTATGTAAATATCATGAATATTCATGGTCATAGACCAATCTTTGTGCTTCTTTTAGACAAATATCAATGTTCTTTGAAGGTGTATGCTTAGTTTTGGTAAAGATAGCTTAAACTTTGTCAATTCAATAGGTTTGAGTTTAGTAATAGCTATTTTTATAAAAAATTGATAGATCCTTTGAAAATTTGAGTTTATTTGAGCTTAGAGTTATAACTATCATTCATATTTACATAATTGGATACATCTTGGGTATAATTTAGTTAAATATTTTTGTCCGTTGTCATCCTTTATATAAATCTTTGAAAAATTTGCTTAATGTACAAGTCTGATCAATTTTATTTGTAAATATTAGTTTGACACATCATATTTCAAATAGGATTCAAATTTATCAAGCTATAATTACCAAGAATCAGGGTAAGGTCATGTTTAAAAACTAGAGAACCTTTTCTTGAATTAGAAGCTCATAAGAGGGCTAAGCAAGATAAAGGTAAGCACAAGATTTAAAATTTTTTACCAACTTCACCAATCCAAGCTACTACTATGTTCAATCCCTATCAATATATGGCTTGGATAGGTGGTTCCTCAATCAATGTGCTTGGTGTGGTACCTGACCTTCCTTGTAACCCAAAAAAGTATTTGGCAATATTTAGTCCTAATGGCATTATAACTATTGGGTAATATATTAAATCATTTAAAGTTTATTTGAGGTTGTTAAATTTCACTCATGAAGATGTAGCATGTAGGTTGTTTCCTTTTACTTTTAAAGATGTTGCATATGAATATTTTGTCAATCTACCTAAAATTACATTACTAGTTGGGTTGATTTTAACAATGTCTTCATTGACTAGTTCAGAAAAATCATTAGTCCTTATTTTTTGTACTAGCATTTTGTCATAGTGAAAAGGGATGCAAATTATCCCATAAGAGCTTTCTATTCTAGGTTCTAAAAATTGTTCACTAGGACCATAGTTCCTTATAGACATGATGAAGCTTTAACTTTGGAAATCTTTAAGGATGCCTTGGATCCTATGACTTCTATGTTTATAAAGAGAGTTATTGGGCCCATGAACACATTAGCTTTAGCTTATGCCGAGGCTATGATTATTAACAAACAAATACAACCCCAAGGATAATTGGTACACTTCATTCCTAATACCAATCCACATTTTCCCATTCTAAATTTTATTCCCAGTGATAACCAAAATGTGCCTTCCCTAAACCAACTTCTAATCATGAACCAACTACCTTTAAGACATGCTCATCATACTCAAAACATTGGATTCCTAAATAATGTTACCCATGTATCTCATCCATAGTAAAATGAAGCTTTAATACTTATAGATAATGATAATACCCAAGTTTATAATTTTGAGGCCCCAAAGAATGAGATAACTCTATCCTCAAGATGGTTCAAAAGCTTAGCACTGATTTCTTTCAGTTTCAAAAATAACTAAGCAATACTGAAGAGAGCTTTGGTATTAATTATTCTTTTCAAAGTTTCAATAGGCCCACTAATAGATTTCACAATGATAACTACCACAACAATAAGAATAATGAGCCATCTGCTAGAAAATATGTGCCTCATATAAATCTTATTGATGTTGCTTTACCTGACTATTATAAAGTACATTGCACTTCTAATCATGGGAAAATAGACTATGTTGAATTTTTTAATGCTTTTGAAGCTTTTCAAGAAGAATTAGATACTTTTGAAGTTTTCTCTAATAAGGATTATAATGTAGGTACATCTGGTTCCTCAAGGTCATCTAGATCATTTGATCCAAGTCTCATGGTGGAGACATTTGAGTTCCCTTCCAATAGGACAAAGAGGCTAAGGATATTCATAAAGAGATACATGATTTTCAATAATTTTTAAATAAGACTTACCCTCTAAGAAACTATGAGAATAAGTAACCATTGACCACTTCAACTCCTCCAAATAACTTTGAGACTCCTCCTGATACTACCTCGAATAACAATCTAGAACTGCCTAATGGAAGTACTTATAAAACTAGTATTGATGTAGCTAATTCTTCTAATATGACTAGGTATAACATAGTAGAGGACATGAAAAGGATCAAAGTGAAAATTACCTTACATGAGTTAATGTAGATTACTGAACAAAGAGATTTGTTGTTAGAATCTTTGTCTAAAAAGCATGCTAAGTCTCAAAAGTATACACATGATAATGTCATGGTACACAAAATTAAGGTATATGTTCTTCCTTTCCTAATTACAATCAAGATCTTTCATAAAAATCTGCATAATTTTTTATTAAGTTCTAGTGCATCTACAAATATAATGCCTATGGGTATTTGTGAACAATTAGGTTTGACTCCTATTATGTCTGATAGAGTTTTAACTTAGTTAAACAAATCAAGAGTCAAATTGATTGGTGAATTATTAAATGTTCACATGTATATTTCCTCAAAACCAAGGATCCAATAGTCATAAATATCTAAGTAGTGGACATCCCTGATGCTTATGGGATGCTATTGAGTAGAGATTAGACTAGGAGCTTGAATGGTTACATGTCAACAAATTATTCACATATGTGGTTGCCTTAAAATGGAATCCCTATCCAAATCAAGATATAAATGGAGCATAAAATGAAGCATATGAACATGGAGTACAATTCAATCAATGAGAGGGTCAATATGGTTAACTTATATCTCGGTGTTTACACTCTTGTCACCATAAAGGCATACAACTCTAAAACTTCTCATACATTTTTAGGATTATAGAAACTTTATTTTGATGATACTAGATGTAAATCAAGTTATGGAGTAGGAGTGGTGTTAATCAATCCCATTGAGAAAGAATATAATGTCTCTTACAAATTTTAGTTCTCATGCACCAATAATTTGGTTGAGTATGAAGCACTAATTCTTAGATTACAATTTGAAATCAAGCACAAGTCCAAGGAACTATTAGTTTTTAGTGATTCTGAACTAGTGGTCTATCAGGTCATGATTAAATATCAATGCAAATTTTCCTATCTCAAGAAATACAAATTTAGAGTATAGGACTTAATTAAATGTTTTGATGCTTTTAATATTGTGTCAATACTTAGGGAAGAAAACAAGGCCACTAATGAACTTGCTTCAGTCATAGCTAACCGTATGCCCAATCATAGTTCCAAGTTACAAAACCTTATAATTAAGTTAATCCCATGTCTCTCAGTCCTTGATAATGTCAACCACTTGTAGCTATTCAATGATGATCGATAGATCATAAACTTCCTAACTAGTTTAGGAGTATTTTAGGGTCATATTATTGATAAATCCAATCTCTTTGATGATGAGAACATTAAAAAAAAAATTGATGACAAAGTAATTCAATTGAATGACAATAATATCCCCAAAGGCATGATAGCTTTGGAGAGACTCTTTGAATTTGATATACTAGTTGAGGCTACCAAAACTCCCAAAGTAAGTGGGAAGGATTAAAACACAATTGATCTTGTATTTCAAGGTCAACCTAAGCTAGTCAATATTGGTACAATATGTACAATTCTATAAAATAAAAGAGCCAAAAAAATGCTAACCAAATATAAAGATATCATAGCATAGTCCTATCATGACCTAAATATCTTTGATCCAAAGGTCATAACTCATACCATACCTTTAAAGGAGAATTAAAAACCTTTCAGACAAAAGCATAGGCCTTTCAACCTAGTCTTAAAACCACTAATATATAAGGAGGTCAAGAATCTCTTAGATGCCAATATTATATTTCCCATTAGGCATTCCACTTAGGTTTTTAATTTAGTCTCAGATTAGAAGAAAAATGGTTAAATAAGACTACATTTATTTTTAAAACCTAAATAGAGCATATGAGAAAGATAATTACTCCCTACCTTCTCTTGACTAGGTAATACAAATCATTTTTGGTTCTGCCATGATGGCCTTTCTTGATGGTTTTTCAAGGTATAACTAGGTGTTGGTGAATCAAAAAGATAAGATGAAGATTACATTTACAATGAAGTGGGGCACCTTCACCTATAAAAGAATGCTATTTGGGCTAATCAATACAGGGGTAACATTTTGAAAGGCCATGGATCATGCTTTCCAAATTTTGATAGGTAAGTCCATTTTTATATACATGTATTGTCCGACTATCTATTCTAAGAATAGGGAAGATCATATTATGTACCTATAATAGGTATTTGAAAGATTCAGAAGGTATGGGATTTCTCTCAACCCAAAAAAAAATATTTTTTATATTACTAAGGGAAAACTATTAGGATATGTTATCACTAATGAGGGAATCTCTATATAACCTAAGAGAGTATAATCTATATTTAAGATCTAGCCTCCTAATAGTATGAAATAATTGAAGTCATTCTTTGGTAAAATAAACTTTGTAATAAAGTTCATTTCTGGCTTTACAGAGATCATGAGGTCATTGAATGATATGCTAAAGAAGGATGACAAAGTCTCATGGAATGACAAAGTGAGAAAAGCATTCAAAGACATCAAAGAGGAAATTGAGAAATCCCCAATCCTAATAAGCCCAAACTTAACCAAAGATTTTTATATTTACTCCTTTGCTTTGGATCATACTATAGCTACAGTTCTTACTCAAAAAATGGATGTTTGTGACCATCCCATATCTTTTATGATCTCTAATTTTAAAAATGTTGAGTTAAATTATTTTTTGATTGATAAGTAAGCATGTGCATTACTCAAGGTGGTAAAAAAAATTATGCACTATATTCTTAGGAATAAGGTGCATGAAATCTTACCTGACCTACCACTAGGCTCATGCTGAGTTAAAATGAACTAGGAGAAAGAAGAGGCAAGTGGATGTATGTGCTTCATAAATAAAACATTGAAATGAAAATGGCTAAACTAGTAAGATGCCAAGGTTTAATTCAATTTATTTCTAATACTAACCCCAAGCTAAGTGTCATGTAAGTAGATCAGCACAGTTTTCAATCCAATGATTGGTATGATCCCATTATCCACTTACTAATGGCATTTATCCTATAGGGTTAAGTAGAGAGTAAAAGAGAGATCTAAGTCTCAATGCAACCCATTACCTGATCAGGCATGGAGTGAGCTACCAAAAAAAAACTTTGAAGGCATTTACCAAAGTTTTGTATCCAAGGAAGAGGTAATTGAGATGATGAGAACTTTTCATGAAAAGTTGGGGAGTAAACATTCAACAAGAAGAACCATGGCCCACAAAATATTGAGGTCTATTTACTATTATCCCACAATCTTCAAGGATGCCCACAAGAATTTAAGAGATTTTCATTCATGTCAAGTCTTTAACACTAATGAACCTAAGGCAACCATGCCATTAAAACTAGTTATGGTGGATAAATTGATTGCCTGGTGGAGGATGGACGTTGTAGGGTTCATCAACCCCAAATCATCATATGGTCATAATTATATTCCAACTAACATCTAATATTGCACAAGATGGACTGAAGCAGTGGTGACTAAGAAATATAGAACTAAAGAAGTGATCAAATTCTTGGAAAAAATCATATGTTCTAGATTTGGAATGCCAATCTATCTAGTCTATGATAATGGATCTACTTTCATATCTATTGAAATGATATAATGGGCATATGATAAAATCATCATTCTCAAGTTCTCCTCAAACCATTACCCTCAAGGTAATGGAGTATCTGAATCAAAGAATAAGAATTTGATGAAGGCAATAAAGAATTTTGTGGCAGACAAACCCAAGACATGGCACAAGCTTTTCAAATATGTCTTTTGGGCAAATAGAACAAGAGTCAAGGAGGATCTCAAAGCATCACCCTTATTATTGGTATATTTCCAAGAATCCATCTCCCCCATCACCCTCAAGCTATGAACGTATAGGTTCATACAAGAGTACATTAAGGAGGACTAAGAATTTGCAAATACAAGGTTGTTGGACATCATTCAGATGGAAAATACAAGAGAGGAAGCTTTTTCCAGTTTTAACAATCACCAAACCAAAATGAAAAGGTGGTTTAATAAGTAAGTAAAGATGAAGGTGTTCAGGAAAGTAGACTTGGTTCTTCTTTGGGATAAGGCATTTGAACCTAAAGGTAAACATTAGAAATTCACACCTCTATGGATAGGTCCATATCAAATCACTGAGATACTTGGAGATAATACCTTCAAACTAAAAGACCTACAAGGAATAGAGTTTACACTACCCACCAATGGGTAGTACTTTAATCACTACTTCTCTGTTGCCCCACCTAGAGTCTCTATAGAGTGAATTGTAAGACTGGTTAGAGTTAGATTAGGTAGGCTAGATTAGTTTCTTTATGTTATTTCCTTCTTGTACCTTGTTGGTATAAGTTTGCATATATTTGTTTGATTTTCCTTTGTTTTCTATTGTGTTTATTTCTATTTGTGTGTGTGCTTTCTCTACTTTGTTCCTTGCTTTTAATAAGTCCTTTTGGATATCCCTCAATTTAAAGTTCACATAATTACCTAAAAAATCCATGGTTTAGAATTAGGGGTATGAATTTTAAGCAAGTATTGACCATGGATTCAAAATACAAATAGTATGTTATATTTTGGAGAAATTAGTAGGAATATTAGGTAGGTTAACTATTCTATAAGATCTTAAAAATTGTTTTGATCTAAACCTAGTTTTTAAAATAATTAAATATGTGGGATGAAAGTCATGTTTGCACTTAACAAACATTATCACCTGGGATAAAGGTTGAAACCATAGGTGATTGTTTAAAGATCAAACCTTTGACCAAATCCCTAAACCTGGATAACCTAGTTCCCAATCTTTACTGGAAAGCAAAAAATGACCTAAAAATGCAAAACATGATTTTATTACAAAATTCAAAGAGCTTTCTAAATCAAAGGTGATTCAGGTAATCTTCATCAGGGCTATAGACAACTAACTGGCAGTGGATCAAGTTCTTGAGTGGATCTAAAGGAATCTCTATCAGGGTTATGGACACCTGGTTAGTAGTAGAGCAATGCCCAAGCCTTCCCTAAGCTAAAGCATGGTTCTTAATGGATATCCAAACATGTTGTACGTTAATGTTAATGATTAAATGAATGAAATATGGAATTTTTTCCCTAATCCCATGGAAAACAATAAGTGGAATCAAAGCCCACAAAGAGCATGACTAGGTTTGGGTGTTTGATCCTAATTCTATAGGTGTAAGACTTATTATAAACCATGAATTGATCTTGATAATGATATTGATCAAATATAATAAGTAATCTAGTTATTTTTCTAAACCAGAGTCTCTAAATTATAACATATTGCTATGTTTCCCCAAGAATTCACCATTTGCTGAGGTCAATATACCCCCATTTCTAAAAAATGGGGACCCTTATGTCAAATTGTATAATTTTTTTCCTTGAAATAGAAAATTTACTTGATCAAAGTATCATTAGCATGTTGCATGGTATTTTCATCTGAATATCATTCACACCTAGTATGGTTAGCATATTTGTGCATAATTCTGGTTCACCCTTATTTAAAATTTTTAAGTTTGGATCTCTATGTTTTCTAGCTACAAGTCCAATAAGGTCTACTTGGAATGAACAATACTTGGGTTTCATGATTTTAATGTTAACTTGATTCTTTACTAACCTTTGGTCTATTAGAAATCAAGTCAAATTATTAAACCCTTAGTCTAAGTTTAATCTAAGTACTTAATTTGAATTTAGTGAGAGATTTTATTTAAGTTACATGGGAACACTTTAAATGGTTTATGAACTTACTTTAATTTGTTTATCTTAGAGCTTAGTCATGTTTTATCTTTTGTGTATTTTAGTTTGGTAAATTCTTTCAAACTTTACATTTTTTGCCCTTTGAACTCTTTCAAATGACCCTTGAGCTTTTTCTAAATTTTCATTCAAAACTTTTATTCCATAAGAAGTCACCCTTCATAACTTTTATTTTGCAATAATTTACCCTTAGAACATTTTTATTTGACAAAATTTCATCTTTGGGGGAAATGTGTCAAACATTTTATCTCGAACAACTTCCACAAAATAATACCCTTCGAAAATTTTGAAAGTGCCCTTTAGATTTTTAAAAGTTCCCTTTGGGCCTTTTTTTAAGGTCACTTTATCCTCTAGACATACCCTTCATGTTTTCTAAAAAGACCCTTCAGACTTTTGTCTGATGTAAAAATCCAGAAATAATTTCCTCAAGACATTGATTTCATCATAATATTTTGTGTCATGGTCATTTTAATATGTTTTTAAGCTTATCCTAAGACTTTGGATTGAAACCTTATTTATTAATGCAATTGATAACATTAATATGGGAACTTAGCTTAAGTTATTATTATTCTTGTGCCCTAACTTTAATATTTCTTATCATCTATAGGAACCAGTCTCGCTTGGATTAATGGACATGTTTTTGGGATGATCATGGTTTCACCCCCTTCCAATGTTGTTAAAACTTGTTGCTTGTGTTGCAAGATCAATGGAATATCATTTGGGAATAAGCGTGTTTAATGTTTTCATGCTTCAATGTTAAATTTATTTTTATTATCTATTGGTTCAAGATTAATTGGATCCATTTTTAAGCCATGTCTAATGTTTTAACCTAGGTCCCCTTTTGAATTAAAATAAAACTTGCATGGGAATAATTATCCATGTTATAGACTTAGCTTAAAAAATCTATGTTATGTCTGTTTTATATCATGTGACCCCTTGGTCTATTTTACTATTAACATGGTATAACTAATGTAGGGTCCCCTTTATTATCCTTAACTTAGCCTAAAGTTTTAAATTGCATTTATGTAAAAAAAAACCTTAGGCTAAACCATATTCCATGTCTTCTATTCACAAGATCATTTTTATTATGTTCCTAGCTTAAGCTAAAAACTCTTTGCTATGTCTCTTTTATTTCATGGGATCCCTTTTATTATGCTCAAAGCTTAGCTTAAATGTTCTCAACCTAAGGTTTTAATTCATGTTTATTTAACACAAAATAAAACCATATTATGAAAACTTTATACTAATTTCTATACATTTCTTGATCCTTAATTAAATATTGTGCATATCTATGGGATCTACAACCCATGTTTGCCTAGATAGTATTGATCAAATGGGGTGAGATCAAGTTGGACTCTTCAATGAGCTAGAGAAAGCCTGTAGGAATGTCAAGTGGCACAACTTCAGAGACTAGTATAGATTAAAGCCCAGGCATCTTCCATGATCAATGACATGTATTTTCCCACCTAAGAGGGATCTAGTAGTGCATGATCAAGGGTGGAATATTTAACAAATCTAGAACAAATGTGAGACCACCAAGTGGTACATGTAGGAAGAAGAATGAACCCAAAAATGACAAGTAGTGGGTCTAGAAAATAATCACATGAACTTGCTTAAAATTTATGGTTGTGTGCCCATAAAATATGTTCACGTAGATGTCAAATGATAGTTATGTGTATGTTAAATTTAAGATAACAAATAGTCTTGGGGATGTGCTTAAAATTGACAGTCGCACACCCATCAAAGATGTTCATACAAATGTCAAATGATGGTCATATGAATGTCAAATTTAAGATAGCAAATAGTCATAGGGGCGTACCTAAAATTGATGGCCACAAGCCCATCAAAGACATTCACATGGACATCAAATGATGATCAGATGAACATCAATTTTAAGATAGTTGTCTAGATCTAAATTATCTAAAGATCTACAAACCACATTGATTTATGCAAACAAATTGGATGGTGTGAGATCAAAGCTAGTTTTTTAAAGGCAACGATCATATTTTGTACAAATATGATAAAAATTCCATGGAGACACCATAGAAATACCACATCAGATCCACATGGGTGAAATGTGCCAAATTGGAGACCTTACAGACCTGGTAATGCAAAGGAGAGCCTGAATTATCATCTATTTAAAGATAATTTGATCTAGGGTCCACCAATAAGTAGTCTAATATGTCACAATATCTCAAAAGAGTGTTTCTTAGAGGGACATGGAATTATATTTTCACCTCAGAAGTAGAGAATGGGAGTACTCTAGGCCAAGAGCATCAAATAATCATGAATATCTTGCAGTAGCATAGGGGTCCCAAAGGTTAAGAGACTTAAGAATATTTTTCCCATAGTTAAATATTATCTATTTTGAAAATGGAATATTTTATTTGTAAAGGAATGTGATGTTTGTAAAACACACTGCCTATAGATCAATCCATTGGGAAAGTCTAGTGTATTTCTAAGAACATTGGTGAAAAGGATAGTTGTCCCTACACCTGTACTTTTTTAATTAGTTAGGACTAACCGACATGTTTACTTGCATCTTATAAAAGGATAATTACCAATTGTAAAAGAGGAGGGAGTTTTTGAGCCAAAAAGTTGTGTAAAATTTTGACAAATTAATGCAAGCAAGGAACTATAAAATGATTGTCCATATTTGTTTGTGTCATTTATTATTATGGTTTATATCTCACTTGCTTATTCCTATTTCCAAATTTGAATGGTTCTTATGAATTCTTAGTGTGCATATTTTAATTATAGATTTTTCAACTTGTGTCAATGCTAAGTTGATTGAAAGTTTTTAGGTTCACTTTGTTTCTTTTACTCTTATTGTATTTGGGCTAATGTTTTTTTCTTGTAGGGTAAATATTTAAAGTGAATTTAGTTCTTATTTTCAATTTTCTTACTCAAATTTTTGACTAATATGTAGTAAGATTGAGCTCATGCTATTTTGTATCATGCATTGTTTAAGTGTATGCTTGGAGACATTTGAACTTTTTCATGATGTTTGGGATAAAGATCAGCAACATCTCTTTTTTACTTTACCTTCCCTTTTGCTCCTTTTTAACCAAATCACTCTAGCTTAATTTCCATTATAAATATTCATTTTAGATTAGTCTTTAAATTAGAATTTGATCAAGATTCACTAATATTAGCTTAGATTACTTCACTCTTTGCAAATATAATTAGCTAGTTATGGTGGCTCCCAACTATCAAATTTTATAAATATTGTGAAATAGTCCATTTACTTTGCCTCTATTCCATCGATAGATAATAGGATTATCACAATCTACAACTCATGTACTAAATTCGTTGAATTCTAAAATGAGAAGTGTTATTTAAACACTCTGAGCACCTATGATACACATTAAGGCATCAATACATTATTTTAAATATTAATGGGACCTATTATCAGTATCTCAAGGTTGATATAGATAATTGGGACACAATTTGAACCATTTCTTATTTATAATAGTTCAAACATACTACATAGGATTTACAAAAGTGTCAACTTTTTCTAGAATATAGTGGATACCTTTAGTTACCTATTGCATGTGGACCAAAAGTGTCCCTTAAATATATGGGTATTAGACTATGAAACACATTTGACATTGTATTTTAGGTAGCATTGGTTGGATGATATGAATGTAACAATGGGTACTACCAATATGTGCCTTACTTTTCCTTTTGAGGATAAATAGTTTTTCATTATCATGATGTATATGGTAATAAATATGTACTAACTATTTCAATGGAATAAATGCAATCAAACATCAAATAAATATTAATAGCTTAGTATAAATACCGGTATCAATAAAAAGGCATATTAGATGGTCTTATCATCTTTGAGGATGAGGAATTATTAGATTAAAAACTCAAAAAAAATCAAATATTTAATAAAATATAAATACATTCAAATATTTTTTTAAAATACAAAAATATTTAGCATTCACATGTTTACTAGCTCTTTGGAATCTATGTTGTTTACTTTATTTTAGTATATAGCATATAATGTTTTATAAACATATATGTTTCATGAATACTTGAGTGTGATAAAATAATACACCATACACATGATACTTACACATATATATGTTTGACCTTTCCTCTTTCCACATGGCATACTACATTGGGGGCATCTATTTCCTTGATGACGATCGATACAGGTTATATTTTATGATCACCCTTCCATTAACATGTTGAAATTATATGTTAATGATTACACATGCCTATACTCATGCTTACATATTTCATAGTGTACTTGATATGCTATGTTACATGACTTTTTTATAGCACATATATGCAAGGACTAGCATGATATGCTTATACAAGTTGCTTATAATTCATTTATTCAAATTGTCACTTCATTGAGTGTATTTTTGTTGTTTTATATTATTTATAGAACATTTGAATATGTTCCTTGCTTATTAGATCATGTGTTATTATATTTTGTTTTCTTTTGCTATTTTTACATTTGAATATGGCATTACTTAAAGTGTGGCATTTTAATATTTCCCTTATTTACAGCCTCCTTAGACCCCAATTGTGTGACATTGAGTGTTCTTGTGTGTGTTTGATTATTTGTTGAGATTGCATTATCACATTATATACATTAACATGATACATATCATGCATATTAAGGCTTGTTGTGATTACATATTGTGAGATTCATTGACATATATACATAGACATGTTACTCCTATATGTTATATGATTCATACATAGATTATATTATTATTTTATCCTTTTGAGGTAAGATAACTATGAGACTCTATTTCCCTCACCTCAAAAAGAGGGGCATATTAGTGGGGCCATGTCATAGAGACATGACCTCCACACTTATACAATTCTCATAATTTCCATAATTTCATTACATTTTACATTATTCAAATATACACTTGGGTCATAATCTTATACATTACACTAATTTTTATATATTTGGGATAGAGTTTATAAAATTTATGATAGATATTATATATGGTTATAGATTAGAAGTTACATTTTGATAGATAATTTAGCTTAAGACACATTAGAGGTGCATATGCCATGTAAATACACCAAAAATTACAAATACATATTCAAACATATTTACTAAGAGGCACTAATAATTTACCAAGAAGCACCATTTTCATTAGGTGACACCATTTTGAGACTTATCTATCTATAATATTTGGATCCCTTTAATAGTATGGTTGATATTCAACACCCTTTAAGGCCTGTCACTACTTTCATTTTGTAAGTTGAGTTAGTTATACTAGTTAGCTTATCTTTTATTGTACTATCACTTGAGTTGTGTGATTGAGATTCCATCATCATGTCACAACTCACCTTTACACCAGATTGGGGGAATAATTACTTTCCAATCTCCTTATTCAAATATCCAAGGTTTAATTTTTAACCTCTCTCAATCCAATACTTCATAATGAAGCATCTTTACCAATTCAAAGTTTCAAGGGGAAACATGGTTACATCAACACATAGTGTGTACTCCTTCCTTGATCTCTTTCTTTTCATAAATTTCAATTATTTTAAATTTAAGATTGTATTCACTGATTTATATTATAACATGCTCTTGGTTACAGGTCATACACCACAAAAACACTCAAAGTTGGCTCAAGAAAAGCCAAGGTGTGTTATACACACCTAGGTACACATTTATTTCCTTTAACCTAGTAATTTCATCTTATACATTACTATATTAAATGGTGGGGAAATATAGATCCTAAACTATGATTTATATAACATCTCAATCTTGCATACTTGACAAATGCCTATCAGGGATATAACCTTCAATTTTAGACTTTCCTACTATTGAAAATCTTGTATTCTCCATCTCACTATGATGAATTATTTATCTTATAGTCTAACCCTATCATTTATGAAGACCTAGATCTCCTACACTATATATAAATATTAAAACCTCATATATATCCTTTGTTGTCAATTTCTTATATTCAGTAACTTCCTAGCCTACTTGATGCTTATGTCCCACATAAGGACACTTATGTTGACACTTGCATCAATGCAAGTGTCTAGATTCTCATCATGTTTTTGGTCCTCAAAACTCATCTAATTTTCAAATATTTTGAATCCTATAGGTCTAACCATTTATTTTATCACTTTCATGAGATATTTTCAAAAGGTGTGGTATAAATACAAATATAAGCCTACCCATTATGCATCTATAAAATA
The DNA here is from genome assembly GCA_037957365.1 of Torreya grandis. Lineage (NCBI taxonomy): Eukaryota > Viridiplantae > Streptophyta > Pinopsida > Cupressales > Taxaceae > Torreya > Torreya grandis. The sequence goes on from JARHVA010002830.1 coordinate 1,528,702, forward strand.
CCAATAAAATGCCTATTAAAGATCAGTCAATCAATTACACAACTACATTATACTACCCTATACTTATTTATTTTCATATCAATCATAAGAGTAGTCATATTATAGGTTTGAAGCACTCAAAGAATAGCCCATGTGTAGTATTTATCAATTTACAAGTTATATCATTACATGGCTTTACATATAATATATTTCACCCTTATGCACACATAATCCAAAACCTATTATATAACTACATATTTCTAAGTCCCTCCTTGGAGTATTGGCTATGTAGGTAGTGATCTTTGATAGTGGGGTCATTTAGGTCAACTTGACACCATGAGCCCACTAACCCATTTTTAGCAAGGTACAAAGACTTAAAATTGATTTAGGGTTTGATCCACATACAATCATCAACATCATGTGTACATGAATAAAATACACTAATGGAAAGGTGACATAAAAACATAGAAGACTACTCTAGTTGGTCACTTCACAATATAGTGAATATTTCATACAGGATAGTTGAATCAAGATATAGACAAAATCATCGATGAAAGTTTTCATAGGTTGATACAAGTATCTAGGCCTCCAATAATTATATTTTTATAACCTGACGATTGGATCTTGATCTTGTCCCCCTCCCATTTCCACCTCTTTACTTCTCAAATTTACCTACACATTTGTAGATAAGATAAGTATTATCTCTTCTTCATATTTATGTAATCAAACTATTATTTTTGAGATTAATTTATATATTTAGTATAACTCAACATTTTAATTCAAAATATTCATTTCCTTGAGTTTTTAATTAATTAACCTAATTTGGAATAGTTGTGTTCATCCTTGGGCTTGGGTTATTCTACCCCCTTAACCCTTAAATAACACATATCCATAGAGGGTGAAAAAAATTCTTAGATCCTAATTATGACAAACATATATGTAATACCATAATATTAAGATATATAATAAATTAAGTATTTTTGATTTATAACGTACTAAATATAAAAATATGTTAAAAGGGAAAAGAACATAAACAAACTACTTAACTAGAAATTAATAATGCACAACTATGTATGCAAATATAGATCTGATTATATGACTATATTTATTGATTATGAATAAGTAACAGGGCTTCACTTAATCTCTTGATGAGTTCAAGCTGATTAGATAGGGCTGACTTGCATTATAGTTTTTAGGAAGCATCAACTTCTAGTAGGGTTATTTCCCTCTATGAAAAATTGGGTTTGCGTATTTTTGAATGTTGGTCCTATGTATGTTTTATGTAATGAATGATCTACTATGCAAGCTATTATATACCTTTTTATTCACTTGAAGCCCTAGCTTGATATACAATGATGACTAAATGGAATAAAACATAAAAATGGGTTAGTGATTGAAGTTGTGCTTAACCTCAACACCCCCTATGTTGAGTGTTGCCTACATACCAATACTCCAAAGAGGGATCAAGTTTCATGTAGTTATCTCATGTTATAATGGTGTGTGTTAAATATTTATGAAATCCTAGATTAATAATTTGATTCAACCATGAAATTTGAGCTTTGAGGTGTACGTAGACTAATCTCATGGCTACTAGGGTTGTGTGGACTCTAAATTGGGAGGAATAAGTGTTTTTCTTAAATATACAATTATATATTCTAGTCATTTGTCATGTATAATCCTCTTGTGTGCATAATGGTTTGAAATGTGTCTCTATAGTGATATTTTAGGAAATTCCTTAGATGGGGTGTATGAAACCTATAAGACAATCCATTAAGTGATTTTGAATTTGATGAATTAGTCTTCATTGATGGGAGATTATAATCAATAGAATTAGATTCTATCGATGATCAAGATAATCCTAAAGGAGTGGCCTTGATTGGAAAGTAGAGGCAGCAAAGTTGGTAGTGTGAATCTATCAGAGGATGGACTTAAGTTTTCTAGAGTGAAGATTATGAAGAATTATGGTTCTAAATTAGCTCAAGATAGGGATTATTCACATAGAGATAAAGTAATAGTAGCTTAGAGTCATGGAATTAGGCATGAGATAAGTGTGTGTAATATGATGGTCACAAGTGCATTATTTTATAATTAAATGTTAATTTATATGGCTATAATGATAATGCTATAGATTTTGGAACCCCTACAGATGAATCTTGATCGTAACATAATGGACATAAAAAATTGACTATCTTAAGTGATCCATTTCCTAAAGATAAATAACAAAGACTAAGGGTAATTTAAAGTTACATCATGCATATAATATGCATCATCCAAGAGTGACATATGGTCATCGAGTAGATACCATCATTGGTATTGTTAGCCAAATTTGGCTACCATAGGTGGGATTAGTAAAAAACTTGACCTTTTAAACTAAGTCTCCCTTTCTAAGAGGTCCAAATGAATGTCTTGTACAAGTTTAACATTTTTTAAGGTATATTTTAGGAATTTAAGGTAAGTTGTTTTCTTGATGTTGAGCTTGTTTAATTCATCTCTAGTGTAAACCCTTGTTAATGGTATTTCATGTCCAATTCTAAAGTTTATCTAAGTGTTATGAAGTCAAATAAATCCAAAAAAAGGTACTTTTACAGGTTAACATTTTTCAAATTACTTTGAGTTAGTTTTAAATGAGAAAAGGCAGATACAAGATGTTTTCAATGCTAAAAAGAGGGAAGTTTAGTCACTTGTACAAATTTAGAGCACTCATATTTAGGTGGAAATGATTAAAAATGTGTATATTCATCTCCCTCAACTCAAATACAAGTTTAATGAGATTTAATAGGGCTAAATAAAGAAAAAAGTACTCTCATTCTTCCATTGGATTTTTGGCAAGCTCACAACGACCATTTTTAGATGCTTAGTATGGATAGGAGAGAGAAAGTCAACACCCAAGATCTTGTATAGAGATTAGGGACCTAATTACATAAAATTTACATGTATTATTTATAATTTTCATGGGTTAGGCTCTATGAACAAACTTTAAGAAGGTATGGTAGTTTAAAACCCATTCTATAAAACCCCTACTAGCTCAATTTTCTCATTGAAATGGTATTTTAAATCTTCTTGAAAGCATGAAAGAAATGAGATAGGATCTAGGAGTTGTTCAAAATATTCCTAAATTATTTTCAAAGCTTCATTAGAATGTGTGATCTCAAAGATGCAAGAAACCTTCATTTTAGAATAGGTTGTAGGTTGAGGACCATGGAGTTCTTAATGTTTTAGGTTTTCAAGTAGTTAGGAGCATGTTGGTGAAACTCTAATAACTCTTCAACACCTCCTTGATTAGATTCATGTTCATTAAATATTTATTCATGCCCACATGGACCTAAAACATTTACAACATGTTCGTGACATATAGTTTTCCACAAGTATTCATCATAGATCAAGGTGATAGGCAGAATCTGGTAATATGAACACCACCAATACATGAAAGGAGTATTCAGTAGGTTTATGTTATATGTTTGACCTCTTGAAACCCATTTATACCTTCTCAAATAATTATTAGAGCCAAAAATTCAAAGTTAAATTATGTTCTCATGAATATCAAGAGACTGTGTATAACCTACAAGTATGGAGGTCAATGTGGTCATGAGTTTATGAGCCTCAAGAAACAAATGAGGGAAATGGTTTCCTATAATTTTAATAGTATACCATACCTATAAGCTTTTTCTAATAGTATGGATGACCTCATTACTAACTCCTCCAAATTAAGCCTATAGTGATCTCAAGATTGAGACTATGTACAAATTTTCCTATACAAGAATGAATAAAAGAGACTAATCCTATACTACATGAGAGGTATGAAGGTCTAAAATGTCATGATAATTATTCTAAAATAATGGAGATTTTATTTTAGGGATAGGATGACCAAAGAATTATTAAAAAGGGTTTAAAGGGATAAAATGTAGACCTACAAGTCTATATTATTTCAAGCTAAGATGACTAGAGAGTGCTTCATAAAGGGTTTAAAGGGATAAAATGTAGACCTACATGTCTATAGACCTATATGCATCCATTTACAATAAAATTTAATAATTCCTTTCATAGTTATTAATTTTAAATATCAAATGAGATGTGTGATCCATGAGAAGGTAATGGGAAGATGTGTATAGGGTAAATGAAGGACAAACAGTGAGTAGAGGACCATTGTTGGGCACTAATAAATATCAGGCTAAGAAAGAACAGTATAGTTATGCACCTTAAATTATGAATAAAATATGCAATTTTTGCATTGAAAATTGGGTTTTAATGATCAATAAAGGCATGAATATTCCTAATAGGGTTTTTCAAAATGATTGAAGACTCAAGATGATGTATACAAACCCCAAATAAGGCCATTAGGGTCGAACTAGCCTAATTTCCTATAAACCCTCAAAGTATGAAAATCAAGTTACATAACCTTTTGGAATTTAAATGACTATTAAAGATAATTTACAAACATAATATAGGTTATTACATACCTATTTGAGTTTTTTCAGAACAATGAAATTGTAGTCATATAAAATGTGAAAATTGGTAACTTGAGTGTGGCTTGTGACACCCAACCCATAGGTCACTTTTACATGCTCTCATAGCCCTTATAGAGATATTTTTTTGATTCCCAATCATCCATAGGCTTCCAAGACCTAATTCTAGCTTAGCCAAGCTATATTTCCTATGATAATTCCATCACCCTAGATCTCGTACCTTTAGTACAATAGTGCCCAAATTGGACTATAGCATCAGACCCTAGGGTGTCTATTTTTTATGCTTCTATCCAATTGCATTTTTACCTCAAACATTCACTTTATTTTAGTTCTTATCCTTTAATTATAAACCTAACATGCATACATATGACCCATGACCAATAAATCTCTATAAAAGTCCATTCAAAGTTCATTTAGAAGGGGTTGGAAAATATCACAAATTAACCAAGAATACAAGTAAGACTACTTAGGTATATTTCCCTATTCTCTACATATAACCATCCAATATAGCCATAATCTTATTCAAACCCTGACATTAGTCCCTAGCCACCTCAAGCACACCTAACTTTAACATTTTGTATCTTCATACACATTATTGCATGAAGCACATCAAATAGGAGAACTATATATGGCTTGATCCCTCTTTGAAGTATTGGTATGTAGGTAGCATGCCCACATAATGGGTGTGGATACATGTTCAATGCATCTTACACACACTAACCCTCCTCTTTCTCAAAGTTTATCAAAGCATAATGGAGTCTAGGGTTTGAATACTAAATCATCTCTACAAATATTTCTATAGACACCTAGCATCTAAAATTTCATAGGTAGGCTCACACAAAGACAATGGACAAAACCTAGAAATAGGCCTCTAGGATAATAGTGTTAGAAGAGGACTATAATACTAGACTCTAGAGTGTCTTATTTTGGTGCTCCTATGCTTTCATAAAATGAAAGCTAGATCCTAATTTATGATATTATCTCAATCTTGTACAGTAAATTTTAGACCCTATCTCAACCATCTCAATCCAATTTAAGCTAAGTTACATTCCTCCTCACTTATTACTATTTTTAGAAAGGTTTAAATTACAATTAAATTATACAAATCAGTAGTTTAATTATTCCAATATTATTTACTAATTTAATTAACTTAGACCCTTAACTAAATTAGGAATAATACACTAATATTCCTAAAATAGTTAAATCATTTGGTAAACCCGACTTACTTTGTTTACACATAAAAACCCTAGAAACCCTAAGGTAAATTCCTTGCTAATTTTTCCAATAATTTTTTACTTGCATATTTAAATCAAAAATTTAATTTAATTTTTAAAATTCCATAGTAGGTTTAAGAAATTATTTTTCTTCCAAACCCTAGTTGCACATACTAGGTCCCTTTAAATCAATAATTTTTAGATTTTTTACCTCCATATTTAAATCAAAAATTCACATCAAATTTTAAAATTCCATAGTAATTTTAAGACAATTATTTTTCTTCCAAACCCTAGTTGCACATACTAGGTCCCTTTAAAACAAGAATTTTCAAATAATTTTTTGATTTTTTACCTACATATTTAAATAAAAAAATCACATCAAATTTTAAAATTTCATAGTAATTTTAAAACAATTATGTTCTTCCAAACCCTAGTTGCATTTACTAGGTCCCTTTAAATCAAAAAATTTCCAACAATTTTCTAATTTTTTACTTGCATATTTAAATTATAAATCCACATTAAATTTTAAAATTCCTTATTAATTTTAAAATAAATTATTTTTCAAAACCCTAGTTGCATATACTAGTTCCCATTGTTTTTGAGGCATCACCTTACATGTTTGTGAATTTTGTATCCTTTTTATGCATTTTCTAGTTGACTATTTTTAGGACTTTACATTTCTTTTATTCATTACTTTTCTTCCATAGCACTATGCTTATTACAAATTATTACAAAAAATTTAATCAATTTTCAGTTTGTTTTCTTACTTTAACAATGACCCAATACACCAATTTTGACAAAACTAATAAGAGGGGACTTGAAGACCTTTTAAGTAAACACCCTGATATACAAGATGACATGCTTAAAATACTATAATAAAAATAAAAAGTGAGTAATGGTTAATCTTCTCAAACTATAGAGTAACCAGTTGCATATGACATTATGAGGGTAACTATGTCTCAACAACCCCTATAGCAGCCCAACCTTCATTTGAGGCACCACTAGCTACAACTAGTACATCTTTATCTCATGATATGGTAGCCCTTGTACATGAGATAAAATCTCTTCAATCCAAGGTGCTACATCTTGACAAGGTCATTCTAAACCAACACATGCCTTAGATTCTTTTGCTCTACTATATACACCATTGGCACATCATATTGCTTCAACATCCTTGACACAAGGTTTTGTTCAACCTAATCTCACTCTATATGATGGAAAGGAGATTGAGAGACATACTTGAGAGCTTTTCATGTAGCATGCTTGGACTATGTACCAAATGACTAGTTACTAACCAATATATTTCTATGGAGTCTAAAGGATTATGCTTTATAATGGTCTTATAGTCTACTAAATTAGTCGATCTATGCATTTAATCCTTTAGTAGACATGTTCCTAGCTCATTTCAGCATTAACATTAGTGATAAGGTTTCCTATGCCCAAGTTACACAACATTAACAAAGGTCAAATGAGCATCTCATAGATTATGTTCTTTGATATAAGACTATCGTGGCTAAGATGACTAGCCCCATAGCTGATCAATAATTATAAGATCTCTTCAAATATAGTCTTCTACTACCTTTGCACGAATCAATAATGTTCAAAAGGTTCTCTTCCTTCAGTGAGTTATGTCATACACTAAAGGAAATGGAAGTCAAACTAATTTCAATGGGAAAATTCAAGTACACAAGTATAGAAAAAATAATAAACAAGAGCAATAGAAAAATTCCATACAAAGAAAAGGTCAATGATAGCAAGAATCAAAATCAACCAATAGTTAATGCAACTTTAGAGCCCTCTCAATGAGTGATTTTATATGTGTCTCTTTGGTGAATTTTTTCTAATCTACCAGTATCTCCAGCCAGAGCCTTATAGTAGTTATTGGAATGTAATATCATATCTCTCTCTCCTGTTTGAGAAGTTGATCCAACAAAGCCTCTTCCATGGGGATATGATTAGAATGAATTTTGTTATTTTCATAGGGCACCAAGCCACATAAAAAATAGATACATTAGTTTGAAACACAAGATATAGGATTTGATACATGGAAATTTTATTAATCTTGACACTCTCGTTGAGACTCCTCTGACAATGCAAACACAAGACAAGGCTCTAAAAATTTTCTCAAATCTTTTCCTTTAGAATTCTAAGAGATAGGGGATACATCAGGTGTTCACCATGCATATCATGCACATCCTCCACCAACTACATATTAGGCACCTTCAGTTGAGTTACACCCTTTGAGCAACATGATTGGTGTAAATAATTCTAGAGTTCTAGCTAGACCTTCCATTTCCTTCTCAGAGTAGGAGCTAGTTGAGGATGATTTGGATTATCATGCACTCTTTATCAGAGCTTACATCCATAATCATCCTATTCATAGTGTTTTCATAGATAATGGATCTAGTGTAAACATGTGCACTATGACATTATTGTATCATTTGGTATATTCAAAATAGGATATTACATCAATGAACATAGTTATTAGTGGATTTAGAGGGCACATACAGAATTCATTGGGTGAGACTATACTTCCTCTATAGGTTAGTCCAACACATGTGGCCACACCATTTACTATTGTTCCTAGTGAAGGAGTTTTTGATATGTTACTTGGTCAACCATGGATTTATAAACTTCAAGCAATACCTTCTATAGTTCATAAATGCATGAAATTCATTTAATCTAATCAAGTTGTTATAGTTGGTGGAGTTTTGTATGAGTTACCACTCCCCACTTCAAACCCGTCTACTACTTTATAATCACCAATTTTAGTCCCACCACTAGTTTTAGTTTCTCCATCAGTTTTAGTTTTACTACTAGTTTTAGTTTCTCCACCAATTATAGTTCTTCTTACAGTTAGATTTAGACATAATTGAGGCTTACATCATCAACACAGAGAGTTCATATACTTCCATGGAGATATTTTTTATATCAACCATAGTTCCATAATTTTATATAGTTTTTAGCTATAATGTTTGCACCCAAGGTAGTATCATTAAGGTATCATGCCTCTACACATAAATAACATGTTCAAATAACATCTCTTACTACAACATGGGTCCCTAAGAGCACTATAGTTACATCTACTTCTTAGAGTTATAGGGGGACCCATAATCAATTTCCACTAGAGAGATTTCAAAGTATTTACAACATACATAGCTTTCAGAGCCATAGTCTTAGCGCTTCCATCATGTTTCATGATCATGCATGATCCCTCTCCTTAATACAAGACACCATGATATGGAGTATCCCATGAGACTGATCAGTTAGTATCATCTCTCCTTAGCCTTAATTGTACATAGTTTATTTATTATTGATTGTACATAGCTTATTTTAAAATACCAAAAACATTCAAATATTCCAAAATACCAAAAAAATATTCAAATATTCCAATATACCAAAAACATTCAAAAATTCATAAACATTTCAATTGTATGCATTCTCCATGCTTTACATTTATACTACCATGCTAAACTTAAATTTGTTTTTCTATGCTATTGCTTGACAATTTATCTACATTATCATACTTCACTTGATCCTCTTTGAGTGTGTGCAGTGACATCTAGATCCTTGATTGCTTCACTCTACCTAGTGAACAGGCATCCTAATTCTAAGTTTGAGACATACATCAATATATATACACACTGGGGTCATCTTCTACATGACTACACCATCCAAGATATGTCATTCCTAAACCAAAAACTCTAGTTATCATGTTGATGTATATTACTTACTAGCTTACACAGATTACTCTATCGATACTCACTAGTATATAACACTTATGTATTTCTTAGCATATACCTAGTCTTGTACTATGTCTGGCATACTTTCACTTCTTGCTTTGATTAGTTATATGTGATTATATTTTAATTATTTACATGCTTTCCTTCTTTCTTTGCATAGCTAGATGTGATTGTATTTCTCAGTTCCTATTTAGTCTCCTCTATGTGCCTTAAGACATTCACCAATATCTTTTGCTTCTATTCTTGTGTGTGCCTTAGGACATTTTCCAATGTCCTTTGATTTTATTCTTAAGTGTACCTTAGGACATTTTCCTATATTCTTATATGCAATTTTGTACCTTATGCCAACCTTGATTCTTTATAATTGTATGTATATGTGGCATTTAAACATGCCTTGTATGCTTGCTTTCTAGATTGAGTGACATGTGCCCGTGTCCCTTATTTTCTTGGCCCCTTTGCCACTCTTGTATGCTTTTTGCCTTGTGTGATTATTGCTTGATTGATTTTCAATTTTTTTCAATGTCATTATCCACATCATGCATTCTCTTACTTTATTAGATGTTATGATAGGAATCATTCTCCATCCCTCTTTGACAACCAATAACTAACAACTAACAACTAATAAATAAATAGACGTCTAGTTCTAGTTTATTATATTGCACATGCTATTACATTATTATATCTATCTAGGCATACCCCTATTGATCTAACAATCTCTCATATAAACCATGTTATATCTTGAGATATCTTATCAATTAGCATTACTATATCATGTCTTTTCATAGCATAACACACTTACAGGGATCTTTCTTCTAAGGATAGTCATTGCAGGGTCATCATTCCTACCCTCATAAGAGGGGGCAACAAATAGGGGTTTTGTCACAAAGATTGGAGCTCTTACCAGTAAAGAGTTAGCCTTCAAAACACCTAAAATAGTATCTAGACTTCAAACCAAGCAGAATAGACTAGGTAGATATTGATAATCATAAAATAATCATCAGAATTAGCTCCAAAAAACAGTGCTAATATTGAACTACATTATCGAATAGTAGGGTGTCTAATTTCAGCACTCCTATCCAAATAGCAAAAAAAATCAAAAATAGACAAAAAAGTAAGTACAATTATAGTTTTATCAGCAATAATTTAGTTAAAGAATCTAGATGTAGGGGACATTATGCATGACATGATGGATCTTACTTCTAATTTTAAATTAGGAAGTTGATATAACTTCCAAATCAGAATCCATGTTTCAGACACCAATGATTGGGGGTAATGTGCATGACACATTTGACTTCTTTTCTTTTTGAGTTTAGTACATTACCCAAGTATTCTTAGTAGTTACATGCCGTATTACATCTATAGGTGGTTGGCATTATTTTTGAGTGGCTTCCACATAAGCCTATTTCCCAATTTTGGAGTGCATTTCATACAAGCCTAATCTCCAACTTTTTTGAGTGACCAAGAGTGGCCTAGTTTCTAGCAAACATTCAAATATCCATGCCACATTGTCAAATTATAGAACATTCATGGAATTTTAGGATCCATCTTATATGACACACATTTCATATCGATATCAGTTCATAGCTTCATTTCATAAGGAAATAATGGAGCCAAATGACTAGCTAGCCTTTGTATTCTTGATCCACCTACTCAGAGGGATTAAAAACATGGTCTAAACCTCAATTAACACACACATGACCACATAGCTTCACTTATGGGTGAAAATGGAGCCAAATGTCTAGCCTTTGCATTATTGAGCCACTCTTGAGGAATTGAGCACTTAGCTCCGTTCATGATATTGCTCTTAGTATAACATCATTCAACACATACTTAGCATCACAATAGGTTTTGTATTGGTTCATGTACCTGATGAAGTGTATTCATTCCTTTCTCTTCCTCTCTCTTTCTTACCTAGCTTTGTATGTTCTTATTTTAGATATAGTGTATCTAGTAAGAATTGATCTACTTTTTGTTTTCTCTTATAGATTTATACTTCATAATGTGCTCTCTTTATGCACACCAGTATCACATAACTTCATGAGTTTCACCCTTATAGGTAAGTTTAGGTACACTTTCTATTTTTCCTTTATCCTAGTATTTTGCTTTGTTGTATCACTAGAGTAAAAGGGGGCAAATGCAGTCATATAAAATATGAAAATTGGTAACTTGAGTGTGGCTTGTGACACCCAACCCATAAGTCCCTCTTGTATGCTCTCATGACCCTTTTAGACATATTTTCACTTATTCCTAGCCATCCATAGGCTTCTAGGACCTGATTTTAACACAACCAAGCTACATTTCATATGACAATTCCATTGCCCTAGGTCCCATACCTTCAGGACAACAGTGCCCAACTTGGACTATAATGTTAGACCCTAGGGTGTCCATTTTTGGTGCTCCTATCTAATTATATTTTTACCTCCAATAGTCACTTCCTTCTTATTCCTATCCTTTCTCTTATTAGCCTAACATGAATACATTTGACCCATGACCAATAGGTCTCTATAAAATCCCATTCAAAGTTCATTTAGAACTGGTTGGAAAATATCACAAAGCAAGCAAGAATACAAGAAAGACTACTCAAGCATATTTCCCTATTCTTTATATATAGCCATCTAATATAGCCATAAGCTTATTAAAACCCTTACACTAATCTTTAGTCACCTCAAGCACATCTAGATTTAGTGTTTTGCATCTTAATATACACTATTACACAAAGCACATCAAATGGGAGAAATACATATGGATTGATCCCTCTTCAAAGTATTGGTATGTAGGTAGTGTGCCCACGCAAGGGGTGTGGATACACGTTCAGTGCATCTTACACATACTAACCACCCCCCCCCATTTCTCAAAGATTGTCAAAGCATAATGAAGTTTAGGGTTTGAATACTAAATCAACTCTACAGGGAGTTTTATAGAAATTTAACATCTAAAATTTCATAGGTAGGCTCACACAAAGATAATGGATAAAACCCAAAAAGATCAAGCCTCTAGGACAATATCAATAGAAGAAGACTATAGCACCAGACCTTAGGGTGTCTTATTTTAGCACTCCTATCCTTTCACAAAATAAAAGGTAGATCCTAATTTATGACACTATCCCATTCTTGTATAGCAAATTTTTGACCTTGTCTAAGCCATCTCAATCCAATTTAAGCTAAGTTACATTTATCCTCACTTATTAATATTTTTAGAAAGGTTTAAATTATAGAAATCAATAACTTAATTATTTCAATTTATTGATTTAATTAAATCATACCCTTAACTAAATTAGGAGCAATACACTAATATTTCCAAAATAGTTAAATCAAAAATATAATTTGATGGGTTTTGGACTAAAAATTCTCTCTCTCAATTTCACACATAGTCTTGCAAGCTTGATAGGCTACTTTTGAGGCTTTGAAACTCAACTAAGGATAAGCATGGTGTCAAATGGATATTAGATGAGTTTGGCGGGGCAGGGGGTGTGGTGGGGTTTGCATGGGGGTAGGTATATTAATTCCAATTCATTATTGTAGATTGTTGATTATTACATGCTCTGAATAATCATTAAGAAAGAGGGGTAGTACAAAATACTATTTTTCCTATAGAGGAGCTCAAGAAGGCCTAAACATTTATATATAAATTATAGGAGCATTTGCATGGGACCTAAATATATTAGCCATGGAAGGGGACCCTTGTGTACTAAAAACTTATGGCATTGGTTTATGGATTAGGGCCATGTTGACCGTTTTTACCCCCCAATAAAAATGAGTAAACCCCATAGGTAAAAAAATTGTCATGAAGTGTTTCATAGGCCATTTAATTCTAATAAATGTTAAATTAGCCTTGGCCACTCTTTGTATTAGTGTTCCATGTCACTTTGGGTCTTTTCAAAGGTCAAAAATGGGAATTTAATGCTTTGTATAGGTTTACTGGGAATTATGCAAGTCTAAAATTGTGATTTCACATTCCATGTGTCCTAAGGGGTCTTAAATAATTATTTATAACTGAGCAAGTCTATAGGTGCAATTTAAAATCAAGAAAACACTTGAAAAAGGGAGTTTTTAGCCACTTGTATAGACTTGTACAGATTTTTGTAGGTGAAGGCACTTCAAGGATGTCTCTTGATCTTACCATACTCACTTTCATGATCAGATTATTTTTTTATCATTAAAAATTGTAAATTTCACCTTTTCGTCCCCATTACTCCTCAAAAGGGTCAAAACTAGTCAAAGACTTTTACTCACCACAGGCCATTCAAGCTGAGTTGGGAGAAATGGCTATATGGAATGATATTAAATTGAGTTATCTTCCATTTGGTGATTTTTTTTTGAAAATTGATGCCTCCTCCTTTATGAACCATTATTAAGAATGTTCAGTCCTCAAAGTTGCCTATGTAACTAAATAGGGTCCAGATTTGTTCAAATTGATTGAATGGTTAGATATATGTGATTTTGTCATGTTATTTTTATCTTAAATTAGGCTCTCTCCATGGTGTAATCATCAGTCATAGCATCTTCATATTGTCATATCAAGGGAAAGCTAGTTTCTTGCTTAAAAGCCAATTTGTAGGCTATAAGACAAGAAGAAGTGGTTTATGGATTTATTGAGCATTATTTGGTGTGTTAAAATATAAATATACATATTGTAATCTTTCAAAAACTTTTTAAACTCTCATCTAAGTAAGAGAGCACCAAATTGCACCAAAACACCACTTATATGACCTGCACTTTTTAGGGTCATGGAAAAGTGTGTTTTTTCAATGTTCAAGGTGTTCTCACTAATTTGAAAAAGTTTAATTTGAAATTATAATCATGTTTAAGTGATTTGGAGTCATTGGAAGCATCAAAAATACTCATTTTCAAAGTTGATCAAATTGGGGTTATGTTCCCAAATTGGCCAAAATAGTACACCAGGCACTTTTGTGAAATCTTTTTGAAAGGGTTTCATGACGTTATAAGGTCTCAAAATTGCTTCAAATCATATAGATATCCACTTAAAACAAATATTAAAATTTCAAGGTCCAAAAGGTAAGTGGAGATGAGAATTTCAAGGTCTCAAAGTTGTTAAAACCCCACTGAAAAGGGGCAATGATATCTACAAAACAGTGTTGAAAAAGTGACTTATACTTAAATTTTACCAATCCTAGACCATCCTACCAAGTTAGAACCATTAAAAATGATTATAAAATATTATAATGAGCCAAAATTATGAATAAAAGGTGTATTTTTGAGTTTTAACCATTAGTGTAACCTCACTATCTGTACATAGGCTTGAGAATTGGCACTTAGAGTTGAGCAATTAAAATAGTGAGTTTTCTTGTCATCTTGATGTTGTGAGTGGAATTTATCCCCTTGAAAGGTAATTATAGATATGGGTAGGTGTTATATGGTTTATAAAACTCCAATAAAACCTTTGAGCATCTTCATCAAAATCCATTTGAAGCCATGACAAACCATTATTGTCATAGTCATGTAGGGTATTCTAGGTTAAGGACCTAAACATGGAATTGATGTGGTTTGAGGAGTTTTAAAGTGAATATAAATAATTAATATGGTATATTACCTATGATAAATTAATAATATTTCTACAAACATCAACCAAATTCTAGAGACTCCAAATAAACACATACAGGCCTGTCTCAGTGCTTAACAAGCAGGGTCTTAACCTAAAGGATAAAAGATGCATGGATGCAAGGAATGGAACTTATCCATATAAAATGTAAATATGGAAAATAATATGAGTTTTTTAACACAAATTAAAGTTTTTATTTTACCTTTAAATCCAAACCAAGCTCATAATATCCTAGAGTTAGGCCAGAATAATGATTCCTCTCCTAAGCAGTCAAAGACCTAGTCTAGATCATGAGGAAGTGTTTACAAGGCCAATAATCTAGGGAATGGTTTTAAAACATCATGTAATTCATAAAGGATACCTAAAATTCCATGAAAAATATCAAAATAACCTCCATCTTCTCTAATTACAACCTACACCCTGCCCACCTCACAACCTACTTTGTTCAAAAGTCTACCTTACAAATTTGAAGAGTTGGATGGTCTAACAAAGGAATTAGAAGCTAAAAATTGGTAAAGAGTAAAATTTAGAATTATAAGACACTTAAAAATGGTTAATTTTCCAATTTAAATATGGAAAGCCCTCTTTATTTTGTCTCAAAATAGGGGTATTTTTAGCTTGCATGGAGATGGCAATTTTGTGAAAAATGGTGAAATTGATGACCAAAGGGAAAGTAAGGACAAGATGAAGGTTGGATAATTTGGAAGACACATAAAAAAATATGAAACAACTTTATATATTATTTTAAATCAAATAATATTCTCTAACCAAAAAGGGTTACAATCATGCATGAAGGAAACCCTTAAGCCTAGAAGCCAAATTGAGGGTCATGTGAATTTTTGACCTTCTCCATGATTTCCAATTGGTTGATTCATGCTTGAAGGGATATATTATATGTGTTGAATCCATTATAAAATATATGAATGATCCAAAACTTAGAGTTTCTGGTTGATGAATATTTCAATAGCATAGAAATAACATAATAACAATGAATTCTCTGAGAAGAGATGTCATATTACTTAAAAATCACAATACAAATATAGGTGTATCTCTGGGAAGAGATGTTTACCTTCCCTTTTCAGGTTAAAATGCATTTATACATATTTTGAAAACATCAGGGGATTGAGTGGCTCGAGGAATTAATGGGTGATGATTTAAGATTGAATGGCTCAAGATAAATAACTGCCACCAACAATTTGACGTCCAAGATGAAAAAAATAAAATGCTCAAGGACATAATGGCTCAAGGAAATAACTATCACCGACAATGTGACTTCTAAGAATTAAAACAATACAAAATTTGAGGAATTAACTATCACCCGAATGGTCACCCAAATTGTTGCCTGGATCATTTCTGTCACCCAAGTGGTCACCCAGATTGTTGCTCAGATCATTCCTCCCTCCTTGAAAAGCAATGGTACCCATTACATCAATATTCCCTGTCAGGTGGGGTAGTTGTGTCTTGATTTGATTCTCTGTGAGCCACTCACCTTGGTGGCTAAGCTGGCCTCTTCTGACCACTTGATATAGTGGAATAGAGCATCCTCTTGTTGTCTTCATCTAAGTATCCACAATCTGATCCTCTTTTACTAGCAAAAAACTCTGTGGATCAAGCTCATCAATTTCTAGTTGTTCTACCACAACTAGAGTGTCCAATAGAGGTGGGTGATATGGTTTGAGGAGCTCCACATTGAATATTGGATGCAGACCAAGGTAGGCTGGTAGGTTCAACTCAAAAGCATTTTCTACAACTTTTTTGGTGATGGTGTATGGACCATATTGTAGAGGTTGAATCTTTTTGTGTGGGCATGTAAGCCATTCCTTCTGAAGCCATAACCAAACCTTGTCACCCATAGTAAAATGGTGTGCAATCCTATGTTTTTCATGGCATTGCTTACACTTCTGATTCATCTTCTCTAGGATGTCATGAACTTGTTGCTAGATATGTTGCATTTGTTCAATAAAATTTGTTACTTTTACTGCCTTAGATCTTCCATGAGGTGTGTATTCCATGGTGGAAGATGGAACAGCTATATCAATTGGTACCATGGGTTGGAACCCAAAACATACTTGGAATGGACTATGCTTGGTTGAGTTGTGCAACAACTGATTGTATCCATGTTGTATGAAAGGAAGTCCCTCATCCCATGTGCATGGATGTTTGGAGTGATACATCTGAATCATGTGAACAATCAAGCAGTTTACCACCTCTGTCTGACCATCAGTCTGTGGATGGAAAGCTATGGACTTCATCAGCTTAGTATCCATCATCTTCCATAGAGTGGACTAGAAGATGCTCAGGAACTTGCTATCTCGATCTGAGACAATGGACTTGGGGAGACCAAAATGGAGCCATACATGAATAAAATATAGTTGAGCAGTTTCCTCAGTAGATATATTTTTCTTACAAGCAAGCATGATAACCATTTTTGAAAAATGTTCAACTACCACAAAAATATAGTCCTTGCCATGTTTAAAAGTGGGCAAACCTGAGAGAAAATCCATTGAGATAGATTCCCAAGGCCTGGTTAGTTCTAAGAATGGCATGTATAATCCTTGATTCTTATTTGTTGGCTTGTCTATTGCACATGGGGTGCAAGATTTGAGATATCTTTCCACATCTTTCCACATATGGGGCTAGTAGAAGTGTTTTTGAAGAACTGCCAATGTTTTTTTGATACCAAAATGTCTAACTATCCTACTAAAGTGTGCTTCTCATATCATCTTTTGTTGCTCTACAACAAGAACATAGATGTGACCCATATGGCAGAGGACATTATCTTGAAAATATAAGTTAGAAACATGTTCACCTTTTTGGAGTGCTTGATATGTGTCAGCAAAGTTAGGATCTGCTTCATACAGAGCACCCCAAGTGGTAGTCTCATGTCTGCACAGGTCAAGAACTATTATGAGTGCAGTAATTGGTGGGTGGCTTAGATAATTCATAGTTATATTTGAGCTCCCCTTTTTGTGTTTGATTATTAGGTGGAATTTCTAAAGATATGTGGCCCACTTTTGGTGCCTCTCATTTCATAGTTTGCTTTGCATTTGGATGAATTCCAATGGTCTGTGGTCAGTGTGGATGACCATTTCTTTCCCCAAGATGTAGTGTTTCTAGTGTTTGCAGGCTTGTACAATGGCATAGAGATCCTTATCATATGTCGGATATTTCTTGACTGTATCAATGAAATTTTCATTATGGTATGCAACAAGATGGCCATGTTACATGATGACAGCTCCCATGGCATATTTAGATGCATCTATCATCAACTCAAATGGTTGATGCAAATCTGGCAAGGCAAGAACAAAGGTTGAGTAGAGTCTATTATTCAAATTCTCAAATACCCTTTGCTATATTTCACCCCACTAAAATGTAGCTTTAGATCCTCCTTTAGTCACTTGGGTTAGTAACCAAGCAACATGTGAAAATCCAAGAACAAACTTGTGGTAGAAATTTGCAAGGCCCAAAAAGCTGCGAAGCTCTATCAGGGTCCTTAGTGTGGGCCATTCTCAAGTAACCCAAATCTATTTTGGATCAACATGGACACCTTCCTCATTCACAATGTACCCAAGGTACTGAATTATTGTCATTCCAAATGTGCACTTATCAAGATTTGCGTAAAAATTGTGTTCTCGAAGAGTTTGAAGCACCTTACAGATATGTTGCAAATATTCTTCCCATGTTTTGCTATGGATGAGTATGTCATCTAAGTAGACAACCATGAATGAGTTGATGAAGGGTCATAGGATGTCATCCATCATCCTCATGAAGGTTGCAGGTGCGTTAGTTAGGCCAAAAGGCATAACCAACCATTCAACGAGCCCCTCCTTAGATTTGAATGCAATTTTCCAAATATCTATGGGATTGATGAGAATTTGGTGATAACCAAATTTGAGATCAATTTTGGTGAAGAACCTTGCACCATGGAGCTGGTCCAGTAGGTCAACGATTATGGGGAGAGGGTAGCAATTCCTCATAGAGATTTTATTCAGGGCTCGGTAGTCAATGCAAAGCCTCCATGTTCCATCTTTCTTCAGTGCCAAGATGATTAGGCTACCATAAGGTGAATATTTTGGCCTGATGTGACCCCTTTGGATCAATTCTTGAATTTGTCTTTTTATCTCATCATTCTCCAAAACTGATTTGTGATACATAGGACTATTAGGCAAAGGTGATCCTGGGATTAAATTGATAGAATGTTTTACCTAGAAATGTAGTGGAACTCTTGTGGGTGACTTGAATAAGTCATCATATTCTCCTATGATTCATCTTGTTTGATTATGTAGTCAGGACTGCAACATTGGCCTCCTTGGATTTCTATGGTTTGACCACCATGAGAACAAATTGCTTTGTCTTCTCCACCAATCTCTTACATTTCTTAGCACTAATCAGGGAGACATATGTGGGAGGTAGTACCTATGGTACCCTATAGCATCATGTTCCAAGAGTGAGGATGATCCTTTAGGTTCAGGATTCATAGATGCCATGTCACTCATACATGAATGGCTGACCAAGGAGTACATCACAAACATCTAGATTGACCACATCACACAAGACTTCATCTTGGAATGGTTTTATAGCATATGAAAGAAGACACTGATGGGTGACACGAAGGTCTCTCCCTTGGCTCAACCACCCAATACTATAGGGCTTTAGATGAGGCTTCATGGATAGATCTAGACTTTTCACAACTTTAGCAGAGATTAAATTCTTTTGACTCCCTCTATCAAGAATGAAATGTAGAGGCTTACCTTTTACCCATAATTTGGAGTGAAACAATCTTTCTTTGTCATCTGGTCTTTCCTCACGGGTTTGTGATGAAGTGATGATGGTGTCAAACTCATCATCTATAATTTCTTCTTCATCCTCTTCAATTATGGGTTGTGTATGAGGCAGAGTAGTAGATGTCAAATATTGTGACTCAGAGAGCAGTGACTTGATGGCTTAACATTATTCTTTGGAATGAGTTCCAATTTTGTGGTAATCACACCATTTTCTAGCCTTCCCCTTTTGGGATTTCTTATCCTGAAACTCCTACTTCCAATTTTGGCCTCGTGTTTGACCTTCCTTGTCACTTTTCCATTTTGAAGGTTGACTCTTTGTATTCTTCCTACCATGCTTCTGTTCAATCTTCATTCCAAATTTATATACCTCACCAAGGGTTTCCAAATTGAAGAGTTCTATTTCCCCCTGTATGTACCATTGTAGTCCACCATGATATTTGAGAGTTTTATGTTTCTCACTTTCTTGAATGCCTAGTCATGAAAATAAAGAATGAAAAGTGTCTATGTAAGCTTGAATAGATTGGTCCTTACCTTGGTGAAGTTGTTGCCACTGTATGTATAGATCATCGTACACTCCGATTAGATAGTATTCTTCTTTTACTACTTCCATAAAATCATCCCATGCAGGTTCCACCCCAAGGCCAATGATATCAATACTAAACCTCTTTTTGTACACTTCCCACCAGTTTTTCATGGGCAATGATGATTTCAAAAGAGCAAAAGTGATCTTTTCTCCATCGATGAACTTATTTACAGAGAAGTAGGAAGACAGTTGATCTAACCAACTTTCCACTACATCAGCATTGATTTTGCCTTCAAATGTGGGAATATCAAAATCTACCTCAACCTTAAAGGGCATTGGGGCACTGAAAGGAAGTTCCCTCGATGAGGAGCTAGGATGTGTAGCCATGAAGCTAGAATTTCCCATCGGAAGTGTTTAAAGAATTTGAGTAAATTGTTAGAGCATCTGTGATTGTTACTACTGGAGGGCTTCATTCACCATTTCCTTGAAAGGATCAGATGTCTCAGTGTTATCCACCATTTGAAGTCATTTGGGGTGCATAGGTGGAATATTTGGAAGCTCTGTCGCTTCCCACCCAAGTTTCCTATATCCTGACCTCGTCTTCGGGATCATACACTCTCAAGACAAACCACTCTGATACCACTGATCCAAATCTCAAAAGTTTTGGTTGATGAATATTTAAATAGCATAGAAATAACATAATAACAATGAATTCTCTAAGAAGAGACATCGCATTACTTAAAAATTGCAATACAAATATAGGCTTATCTCTGAGAAGAGATGTTTGCCTTCCCTTTTTGGGTTATAATGCATTTATACATATTTTGAAAACATCAGGGGATTAAGTGGCTTGAGGAATTAATGGGTGATGATTTAAGATTGAATGGCTTAAGAGAAATAACTTTCATTGATAATTTGACATCCAAGAATTAAAATATTATAGCACTCGAGGACATAATGGCTCAAGGAAATAACTGTCACCGACAATGTGACTTCCAAGAATGAAAACAATACAAAATTTGAGGAACTAACTGTCACCACAATGGTCACCCAAATTGTTGCTCAGATCATTTTTTTCACCCGAGTGGTCACCCAAATTATTTTCCAGATCAATGAACTCCATCAGCCTATCTACAAACTCCTACAGCAAAACTACAAACTCCATTAGTATAAACCATGTTTTAGGACCTAATGGAGGAAATGAGGCCAAAAGTGCATCTAAATGGACAAATTTTACCATGAGTGTTGAAGATAAGTTGTTTAAAATTCCATGATGATTATATCCATGGGATTATATTATACTGACCTTTAAAGAATAGGGTAAAATAGGGCTTATTTTGTCCATTTTTTATGTTTTTTAGGCATGGTGAATTTCTAGGAGACCAAATCACTTTTGGAGGGAATATTAGGACTTTTTATAAGTCCCCATGGTCATTAAATTAGGTATATAAACTCCTAAGTGTGCCTACTAGTTCTCTATTTTTAGCCAGTCTAATGAGCCAGCTAGGGAAGACTTAAAGAAAATGGTGAATCTTCATTTGGAGAGCCTTTTAAGGCTTTTTTATTGTAACCAATGCCATAGAAACTTGGGAACATGTTATTCTTCTTATTTTATGCATCATATTTTAGTTTTGAAGATTTTTTGCTGCCAAGTGTGAGAGGTGAAGGTAAAAGAACTACTTTGGGACTGCCAAGAATGATCATGCATGGCCAAAATGATAAGAATGATTAGGATCCTCTGTAATTCATGTGAGGGCTTCTTAGTAACCCCTCCTACTCATATTAATCATCAAACTTGACCAATTTCAGACTTAGGATAGTTTTGGAAGGCTAATTATGAGGGATAGTTTTATATGCATAGAAAAGGAGTTTCTTGATCATTTACAGGTCTTGGATGATTGGAGATGACACTTGTAGCTCTTTTTTCTAAATGAATCACCCCATCCCTCTCTCTCATACATTTTTAACTGATCCTTACCTTTGTACACTTGTCCTTGTGCCTCTTCAACTTATCTTTTCTTTCTCATCTTCCAAGTTTTATAAGTATGAGCCATTTTAGCTATTGAATGGATTCCAACTCTTGGTATGGTGAAGCCATACCAAAATTTTACCTCGATTTTTACATAAGATAATTATAAGTAATATCATTATACTCTAAGTCCATTTTCACTACATGTTGAAGTGATCCATCTTGAATGTCAAGTATAGATTGAGTTCATCTTGTTTTCATGCAATCCTTGAATGTGTTGCTAAAAATGACTTCTCTCCTAACAGGTTTCATGAAGTGTATATTAATACAATAGACTATTGAAGTGTGTATGATTTTGGTAGTGTCATATCTGACCTTCCCTTCACTTGCCTTCATTTGTTGAGTTGTTATTTGCCTTTATTGGAAACACTAGTGTTAGGGATCTTTATTAATGGTGTTGAGGCTAGTTTGGTTTTCTTAGTTCATTATGCAAATTCCAAGTATATGAATTGAAGTAACTCTTGGTGTATCACCTCCTATTTTAGGTTTGATTTATGTATCTTTATTTCCATTTTCACCCATAATAGGTATTTTTAGTAGCTAATCACATCAAATCATATCTAGGGAGCTAGTCCTTTCAATTCTAGAGGTTTACTTCCACTACAAGTGCCCCACACACCTAGAAGTATTCCCATGTTAGCCAAATATTGAAGAGGCTTGAACAACCTCTTCTAGGGTGAAAGATTTGGAGACAAGAATTTTGGCACACCCAGTGGGACAAGGTCCAAATAGTGGGAAGATTGTTGGTGTGTCTTCTCTCTTATAAGCTTTTGGAAGCATCCAAGCAAGCATCAATGGTGACTCCAAATGAAATCTAGTTGTAATCAGCCCAGGAACTATTACTAAAGATTTTGATAAATTGTTGTCTTTTCATGTGACTTAAAAAGTTGATATGGATGGCTATGAGGAGAATCCTTACCATACACCTCCCTATCAACTTTTTTATGACCCTTTATATCCTACTCAATAGTCTTATCAAGAATACCATCATCCCTATGAGTCATGGTAGTCCTATGGTCAACATAGTCCCTTTCCAAATGAGTACGATGTTGTTGACCAGCCATGTGACCCATATTCACCTCAACCTTGTCATGAGGATTCAAGTAACACCATTAGTTGGGAGGCAAAATATGAAGCTTTGAAAACCTTGATTGAAGAAATTAAATATCCCAATCACTCTATCCAAGCTTACTACACCTCTCATTCTCAAAATGTGTGGGTAGTCATGCCAAAGTTTATAGAATTGGAAAATCATATGAATGTGTTAGATAAGTGTTGTGATGAAACTCTTGGTGTTCTTTTGGATTGGTTAAGTGATTTAGTTGAATTGTTAATGCACATGTGGGGGTATGTTGATGAAGAGGTGATCCTTGATGTGAGAAATGATAAAGAAGAATAGTTGCAGCAGATTGAGTTTCTACAAGAACTTGAAGAACTTTTCAAGGTTGAAGGAAAAGTATATGAGAAGATAGAGAAAGAAGTCTTCATGAGAAATAATGATCAAGATTGGGAAGATTACACTAAGCTCCTTAATGAGCTTGAAGAACTTGCAGCTGACAAACCACTTATCCATTCTCAAGACATCATGGGGAGCCAAGAAACATGCTTTGGTAAGGCCTCATTGGATCATGTAGCAACTAAGGAGTCTTATGAAGAAGCTGAGGTAGTTGAAGTGCAAGAAGAATTCACCTTTATAGGTGATTTTTTTAAGTTGTCTCAGCTACATTGAAATCCATGCCAAGAATATTGGCCAACACCATGAGAAAGATGAAGACTTTCATGCCAATGTTCAAATGGAAACATGTCTCATGTATCCCTTTATTATATGAGGCAAGAAGAGTTTCAAACTTTCACTTTGATCTAGGAGGGAGATATTCTTTCAAGATATTGTGTGTTTAGTTTGGTTTTGTTTCAGTTTGTTGTTGTGTTCCCTAAGTGCTCTTGAAGCACAAGTTGTGTGTTTCCTTCCCTTTATTGTGTGTGTATTTTTTTTTTGTGTGTGGGTCAGCCAATTTTTTTTCCTTGAGTCAAATACCCTTTAAAATTAGTTAGAGTGTCCATATGCATGACTTTGTGCCCAATGGAGGTGTAAGGCAACTATTCTAAAGCATAACAAGCATGTCACCCCTATGAATCACCAAAAATGTTGACTATTTTTACCCCCAGATCAAAATGAGTCAACCAAATAGGTAAAATTTTTTATCATGAAGTGTTTCATAGGCCATTTAATTCCAATAAATGCTATATTAGCCTTGTTCACTCTTTGCATTAGTGTTCCATGTCACTTTAGGTCTTTTCAAAGGTCAAAAATGGGTATTTAATGATTTATATAGGTTTATTGTAAATGATGCAAGTATTAAAGGGTTATTTCATGTTCCACGTGTCCTAAGGTGTCTAAAATAACTCTTTATAACTGACCAAGTCTATAGGTGCAATTTAAAATCAATAAAACACTTGAAAAAGGGAGTATTTAGCCACTTATACAGACTTGTATAGATTTTTATAGGTGAAGGAATTTTAGGGATGTCTCTTGATCTTCACCATACTCACTTTCATGATAAAATTATTTTTGTAGCTTCATAAACTATAAATTTCACCTTTTCTTCCCCATTGCTCCTCAAAAGGGTCAAAACTAGTCAAAGACTTTCACTCACCACAGGTTGTACAAGTTGATTTTCAAGAAATGGATTTGGGGAATGATATTATATTGATTTATATTCAAATTTATGATTTTTTTTTCATATTTATGCCTCCTCCTTTATTAACCATCGTTAATAAGGTTCAGTCCTCAAAGTTGTCTATGCAACCAAGCAGGGTCCAAATTTGTCCAAATTTCTTGAACTCAAAAATGGCTAGATATATGTCTTTTTGGCATGTAATTTTTAGCTCAGATTAGGCCCTCTCCATGATGGAATAATCATTCATATAATATTTATATTTTCATATCAAAAGAAAGCTATTTTCTTGCTTGAAAGCCAATTTGTAAGCTATAAGAGAAGTAGTTTATGGATTTCTTGAGAATTATTTGGTGTGTTCAAAGTTAAATATACATGTTGGATAATAAAAAAACTTTTGAAACCATCATCCAAGTAATATATCACCAAATTTCACCAAAAAACCACTTATAGCACTTGTATGACCTACACTTCTTGGGGTCATGGAAAAGTGTGTTTTTTTCAATGTTCAAGGTGCTTTCACTAATTTGAACAAGTTTCATTTGAAATTATAATCATGCTGAATTTATTTGGATTCATTGGAATAATAAAAAAATATTTAATTTATTTGGATTCATTGGAATCATAAAAAATACTCATTTGCAAAGTTGAGTGAATTGGGGTTGTATTCCCAAATTGGCCAAAACAGTGCACCAAGCACTTTTGTGAAGTATTTTTGAAAGGGTTCCATGAAGTTATAAGGTATGAAAATTGGTTAAAATTGCATCCATATCCAATTTTCCAATTTTTAGGGCCAAAATTTTAGTGGAGATGAGAGTTTCAAGGTCTCAAAGTTGCCAAAAACCCATAGAAAAGGGGCAGTGATATCTACAGGATAGTGTTGAAAAAGTGACTTGTACTTAAATATTGATAATCCTAGACCATGCTACCAAGTTAGAACCATTAAAAAAGATTATAATGAGCAAAAATTATGAATTAAATGTGTATTTTGTAGTTTTTATGATTAGTGCAACCTCTCTATCCGTACATAGGCCTGAGAATTAGCACTCACAGACAGGGAAGTAAGGCAATGAGTTTTCTTGTCATCTTGATGTTTTGAGTAAAAGTCATACCATTAAAATGTAAGTAAAAATATTTGCAGGTTTTATATGGTTTCTAAAACTCTAATACAACCTCTGAGCATCATCATTGAAGTCCATTTAAAGCCATGATAAACCATTATTATCACAGTCAGGTAGGGTATTCTAGGTCAAGGACCTAAACATGGATTTGAATGGTTTGAGGAGTTTTCAAGTGAATATAAAGAATTAATATGGTATATTACCTAGGATACATGAATAATATTTCTAAAAACATCAACCAAATGCTAGAGACTCTAAATAAACAGATGCAGGCCTGTCCCAATCCTCAATAGGCAGGGTCTTGACCTTAAGGATAAAAGATACGTGGATTCAAGGAATGGAACTTATACCTATAAAATGGTAATATGGAAAATCATATGAGATTTTTAACACAAATTAAACTTTTTATTATACCTTTAAATATAAACTAAGCTCATAATAGCCTATAGACAGGCCAAAATAATGATTCCTCTCCTAAGCAGTCAAAGACCTAGTCTAGAGCATGAGGAAGTGTTTATGGAGACAATAAGATAGGGAATGGTTTGAAAACATCATAGAAGTAAAATAGGATACCTAAAATTCAATTAAAAATCTCAAAATAACCTCCATCTTCTCCAAGTATAACCTACACCCTGCCTACCTCACAGCCTACTTTCTTCAAAAGTCTACCTTGCAACGTTGGAGATTTGGATGGTCTAATGAAGAAGTTAGAATATAAAATTTGATAAATAATACCCTTGGGACATACAAGAAACTAAAAAATTTCAATTTTACAATTTAAATAGTTAAAACCCTCTCTATTTTGTCTTAGAGTAGGGGTAGTTTTAGCTCGCATAGAGATGGCAGTTTTGAGAAAAATGATGAAATTGATTACCAAAAGGAAATAAAGGACCAGATGAAGGTTTTATAAGATATAGGAAACCTAAAAAAATCTAAAAACCCTTGATTTAATATTTTAAATCAAACAAGATGCTCTAACCAAGAAGGGTTACAATCATGCATCAAGCAAACCCTTAAGCCTAGAAGCCAAACTGAGGATCATGTGCATTTTTTAACTTGTCTATGCTTTCCAATTAGTTGATTCATGATTTTATGGGTATATAATATGTGTTGAATCCATAAAAAAATATACATACTCTACCAATCTAGCTAAAGACTCCTACAACAAAACTACAGACTCCATCAGTATAAACCATGTTTTATGACTTGATGGAGGAAATGAGACCAAAAGTGCATCTAAATGGATTAATTTTACCATTATTGATGAAGATAATTCATTTAAAACTCCATGAGGATTAGATCCATGGGATTATATTGTATATAACTATACATAATAAGGAAAAATAACGCTTATTTTGACCATTTTTTGTGTTTTGCAGGCATGGTGAACTTCTAGGAGACCAAATCACTTTGGAGGGAAGATTAGGAATTTTTATTATTCCCCATGGTCATTAAATCATGTATTTAAACTCATAAATGTGCCTACCATTTCTCTCTTTTTAGCTAGTCCAATGAGCCAGCTAGGGAAAACTTAGAGAATATGGTGAATCTTCATTCAGAGAGCCTTTTAAGGTTTGTTTATTGTAAATAATCACATGGAAACTTTGGACACATGTTCTCATATTATTTTATGGATCATATTATAGGTTTGAATAGTTTTTAGTTCCAATTGTGAGAGGTGAAGGGAAAAGAGCTATTTTGGGACTGCCAAGTATGATCATGCATGGCCAGAATGATAGGAAGGGTCAGGAGCCTCTCCAATGCATGTGAAGGCTTATTAGTAACCCATAATACTCAGATTAATCATAAAACTTGATCAATTATATACCTAGGGGAGTTTTGGAAGGCTAACTATGAGGGGTAGTTTTTTATGCATAGAAGAGTTTCTTAATCATTTTCAGGTCTTAGATGATTAGAGATGACACTTACAGATATTTTTTATAAATGGCTCACCCCATCCCTCTCTCTCATACATTTTTATTTATCCTTACCTTTGGACACAACTCCTTTTGGCTCTTCAACTTCTCCTTTCTTTCTCATCTTCCAAGTTGTATAAGTATGAGCCATTTTGGCTATTGAAGGGATTTCAACTCTTGGTATGGTGATTCCCTAGAAAAATTGTACCTTTATTTTCACTTAAGATAATGATAATTAATCTGGTTATACTCTAAGTCCATTTTCATTACGTGTTGAAGTGATCCATCTTGAATGTCAAGTATAGATTGAGTTCATCCTGTTTTCATGCAATCCTTGAATGTGCTGCTACAAATGACTTCTCTCCTAACAAGTTTCATGAAGTGTATGATATTAAAATATAATATTTAATTTTTTATTATTTTGGTAGTGTCATATCCGACCTTCCCTTCACTTCCGTTCATTTGTTGAGTTGTTATTTGCCTTTATGAGAAATAGTAATGCTAGGGAGCTCCATTAATGATGTTGAGGCTAGTTTGGTTGGCTTAGTTCATTATGAAAATTCTAAGTGTATGAATGAAATCAAATATTAGTGTATCCCCTCCTTTTTGATGTTTGATTTATGTATATTTCTTTCCCTTTTCACCCATAATAGGTAGTTTTAGTAGCATAAGCACATCAAGTCATATCTAAAGAGCTAGCCCTTTCAATTCGAGAGGTCTACTTCCACTATAGGTAGCCCACACACCTATAAGTATTCCCGTGTTGTTAAAATATTTAAGAGGATTGAAAAACCTCTTCTAGGGTGTAAGATTTGGAGACAATAGGCCCTCACCTTTATGAATCATCATTAAGATGATAAGCCACCTTAAACCCTGCAAAGCACCCGATGGAGGAGTTTGGTTTCCTAAGTGATCCAAATGAATTGAAATGGTATATAAAATCCTTGAATGACATTTTCACCTAAGATCACCTGAATGAGTCATTATTTTTTCATGTTTTAGGCATGAGTATATGTAATTTGGCTTAATAATGACTATTATAGGCTTAAAATGCAGTTCTTGAGGGCTCTTCATGGAAGTTGGATAAGTGAGACCTATAAAAGTACCTTAAAACCATATATTATCTATATAATGTAGGGGATGATGATCTTAAGGCCTCATGAAGATGTTTAAGACACCTAAATTCCCCTATGAGCTAGTTTTCATTTGAATGTCTTAAAAGACATATTGATAGATCCATATGTCATGAAGAGATTTAAGAGACCAGACCCTAATGCACATGTAACTCAATATTGGAGATGTTTTTGAGTAGTAATATAGGTATAAGGACTCTTATATGGTACTTGAGTGACATTCAAGCTATGGTGATAACCCTTAGGCAAGAATTTAGACCTATAATTAATGAAATAGACTTACTATGGTGGTCTTCACTTGAACCAAATAAGTCTCTCAACCAAATTACAAGTTATACCAACTTGAAAAAACTCAAGCCTTAATCCTAAACTCCATCAAGATGAAAGAGACTTGAAATTGGCCTAATATGGTAATTGAGATCTCAAGAAAACATGATCAAGAATGACACATGGAAAGACAAAGAATTATAACTCTTCCTTAAACAAGAATGGTAGTTTAAAGCAAGGTTGATGAGTCATTATTAAAGGTAAGGGGAAATTCCGTGCCACCCTTGATGAGGGAGAAGATCACATAAATTTGACACATTTTTAGGGAGTTCTTAAGATTGTTATTTAATATTTTTTTTATTGTAAGTTATTTTCTCAGGAGATGACACTTGTTATTGATTTTTATACACATCTCTCTCTCTATCTCTTTCTCACTTACTCTTATATATTCTACCTTGAATGGATTTATATGGATCCTTTGGTTGAGTATGGTGAATCCATACTTTGCTTAACACTTTCATTATGCCTTTGAATGTTTAATAAAGCTAATTCTTACTTTCTCATATGCTTGTAACTAGTGTACTTGTGTTATTATTGATAAATGCTAGTATTAGTGTTTTTACTCTCTCTCTCTCCCATTTGTCCGTTCCTACCTCTTTACAAATGGATTATCTTCTTACAGGTCACATGGTGAGTTTGAAGTAGATTTATATATTTTGGAAGTAAATTTATGTCATTAGTGTCTTTTTTAAACCTCTTGATTAGACCTTTCATTAACTACATTGTCTATGACCTCCATGTTGAAACATTCATGATTGAAAGTTGTTGATTAGTGTGATCATATTCAGGCCCAATTCATGTTCTTAGTGCATTATGGTCAAGTGGAGGGTGTTAATTTGGTGCATCACCTCCTTAGATTAGTTTACTTTCAATTTCTCTTACCCTTTTCCATTGCAAGCAATAGTTCTAGTAGTATCTTAGGGTGATAACATCAAGAGAGATATCCCTATCTAGAGACTCACCTCATTGATTAGGCCACCCATATCCTAGATGTGTCTCCATGCTATTACTTAACTGATAAGGATAGAATAACCTCCTCAAGCATGCAAATATTAATGATAATAGGTATAATCAGTGATAATCCACCTTAATAACTTATGATTACATTTAAAAACATTGAAATAATTGATAATTATTCATATTTTCATGCACTATTCATATGCACCTACATTAAGGAATAACCTATATATAATGTTATGATTGAAAATGGATCAAGTGATAATGTGTGCATAATGTCACTTTTCCAATATATTATATACACAAGACATGATTTGTAAGAAATAACAAATATAATTAAAGGATAATATGGATAGAGACAGAATGGAACACATGGTATTACCTCTTGAATTAGGATCATACATATTAACCATGTCAATCCTATTACTAAAAAAAAATGGGAACTTCAACATGTTTTTATGATGCCCATGTATGTAGATACTTTGTGAAATTCCATCCATAGTACATTAAAGCCTAAAATACATATAATGAAATGCAATGGTTATAATTCTAAAAGTAAGGAATGAATATCCCCTTCAATCAATGATATCTCTTCTTCCACCCTGACCACCATCATGATTTACCAATACACATATTAAAGATCATTATTTAGATACAAATAGTACACATATTCATGATAATTATTTAGAGATAGATGGTACATTTATTTGGGATAATTATTTAGAGATAGATGATATACATATCCAAGACCATTATTTAGAGATGGTTAACACACCTATTCAAGATCAATATATAGGGTCAATTTGTAAGATCCATTTATACATCTATTTATTCCACATAGAGTAAATCATAGGCTGTTTAATATATTTTAATTAAATTAACTTGAACTAATAGATATTAAACTATTGAAAGGGAAATATTTGAATATACAAATATGATATTAATATATAATATTCTACATAATTTATAGATTTTGAGATTTTCTAAAAATAGTAAATGACTTTAAGGATGTGCATACCTCCCTTAAATATATTTAATTATGATATTGTAAGATGACTATGACATAAAATATCTTGTAGGGACCTTTGTATTATGTTGTGACCAAATTTAGTAACTGATTGTGTGCTAGGACAAGTCCATATGAGGTATATAAAGTTGCACTACTACCTTTTCTGATGATTGCATCCACATATTTCTTGACTATCTACCTAATTTTTTTATTTTGATATGTGTAATAGTATGCAAGTTTTTGTTGATTAAATTTGTGTGATGATTTTATGTGCAGAAGACCTGTAAAACATAAACCCTTGTTCCTACATAATAAACAAGATAAGGATAAAATACAAAATGGGGGGATTAGGGTTATGGGAATAAGATATATATCCACATAATCTATGTGATACCTATATATCCCATATGGGCCTCAATCAAATGTAATTCTCTCTCCTAGGGTGATTGTGTGATTCATGATTGTGAAACTATATGACTATATCACATAGATTGATTTAAAAGCTTGATAATGGATTCCCTTAACCTATAAAAAAATATTCAAACTTGACCTATGACTATTATAATACATAAAAATTACTTCTCTTCTTCTCAATGTGTAGTGATTTGAAATCAGCTTGGTAGGACATTTCAATTGAATGCCTTGATGTGATTTTATAGGGAAAAATTTGGAGTGTTTTAACTAACTAACTTTGGTGGATGCATGAGAGATCCATTTTTTAATGTTTCTATGTGAAAAATAAACCATTATAGCATTGGGGACAAGGTAATGCTAATGGACACATTAGAAATGTGGCCCTCTCCAACCTATTATAGACTTGTCTTACAAGACCAGAGATTATAGGGATAGGTCTGACAAGAGTTTGTAGGTTCAATAGGGATAAAAATAACTAAAATATGGATGTCTATATGATATTTTTAGTGTTATCAAGACAATAAATGCTCTTTTATATATTTTGAGTTATATAAATGGTGAATAGACCAAGTAAGTTAAGGATGTCAAAAATGAACATTATCAATCACTTAATGATTAATTTCATGTGCCTACATCTATCCCCACTTTAATCTAGTGATGCAATAAATTTAAATTACTAAATTAAAGTATATGGGAACCTAAGTGTCTATACACACTTTATATTTTAATATGAAGTTTGATTGTGCAAGAAACATTAATGTCAACCTTTTAATAATGTCACTAAAAATAGTTATTATTCACTTTTTAAAATTGAAATTTTGAATTTTTCAAGAGAAAGCAAGGAAAGTATACTCCTAAAAGAGTATGCTATCTAATTTTCCTGTAACTTAGAAATGGAGAAGTTTTTTCCCCTTATTGAGGCATTTGGATAAATGTTGAACCTATGGTGAATTGAGAGTGATCAAATCTCAATTTGGAAACCATAAATTTCTCTCAAATTAGAAATAGTGTATGCTCCAATTCTCATTTAACTATGTGAATTATTTTGTATAATATTGAATGGGTGGAACCATAAAATGTGACTCACGACATATAAAAAGTGAAATTATATATTTTGAGAGTCACTATACTCTAACATGGTCCACTTTCAACATGAATATGAATCACACCATTATATATGGATATAAATTATACTTGAAACTTGAAAATTTTAAAATTTCCATGTAGTAACTATAACATGAATGAATATCTTGTCCCATGTTCTATAACATATTGATATTGAATGCCATTTGAAATTTTCAACTATTAAAACATGTAACTATTTGAAAATTTTTAACTTGTAACTGTAGGAGTGAGTGCACATGTATTTCACATGCCCCCATAAATATAAAATTTTGAATCATGTTGTAACTTTTGAAACTTTATAGTTCCATAAATTTGAAATTTTATCATAAAGACTTAAATTTTTAAGATAATCTCATTATGATGCCCCATTTTGAGATGAAATGTGTAGCTTGAAAGTCACTTATCTCAAAATAAAGCATATGTAAAAGAGTTCATGTAGTAGTATTTGAAATTTATAATTTATTACATCATAGTATATGAATATAACACTAAATTAGATATGTAACATACATACTGTGTGTGTGTGTGTGTGTGTGTGTGTGTGTGTGTGTGTGTGTGTGTGTGTGTGTGTGTGTGTGTGTGTGTGTGTGTGTGTGTGTGTGTGTGTTTGTGTGTGTGTGTGTGCGCACACGTGCCATTGAAGTAAATAATCATGATGTGCACGGTACACATCATAACACTAAAATAAAAATATAATATATAATTAATGCATGAAATGAATCATGGCACCATAACAACAAGTAATGAACATGAAATAAATTTCATATAATGTCATACATAAGGAATAAAGGCCACATACAAGGAATATATAAATTTCGCATAACCACTTAAGACCAAGGGCCACACAAAATGGCATAATGATGCCATATAAGAAATATTTTTTTACACACATAGCCAGAGGCCACACATAATAATAAAACAAGTTCTAGCTTATCATGTAGTAAAATAAGAGAGAAGCATTGAATAAATGAAACTATTATATATCCACCATATGGATCCATGTCATTGTTAGCAAGTAACATATTCATGTAACACATGTAAAAAATGAATGAATAACAAAATATGTGTATGATATATAACTCAACATTGTAGAAAGGTTATGGATGTATATAACCTATTTGATTTATTCATAGAGTATGATGAGATGCCCCAAACTTAACAAGGTTTGAGGGTAATAAGTGAAGCCTGACATCAAAACCATGTAAAATTATGTCCTGTGTCACACTCAAACACCTCATGAAAAGAAATTTGTATTAAAAAACCAAAATATGTCATATATCAAACATATAATAAATATAAGTAAGCTACCAATATTTAAAAATGCTTTTTAGGTCTTCATTTTAGAATTTTTGAATAATATTTTGATTTATTTAGAATTTTTGAAAATATTTGCATGTTTTTTAATTTTTGAAACTAATGGAATGTAAATATATTTTAAAAATGTGATAAGAATCAAATATTTTAAAATAGAGTAAGTGGTATGGATTTTAAACATCCTCAACAAGGTGTAAAATCATGATATGATAAGATGGGAGGCAATCAATGTGCCCCCAATGTATGTGTAAATGAGTCATAACAATGTAGTTTAGATTTTTTAGATAAGAATGTACATGCTCCTCATGAGAAAGAGAGATATATGATCATATGAGTAAAATTAAATACATATTATGATGGGGATGAAATAGAAATCAATAATGAGTATTGAAATTATTTGTAAGGTAGTTTCTTTAGATTGTTCAAATCATTTTAAAATTACTAGGGCAAGTGCCTGAAGTGAAACAGAATTCCAAGGGCTAGAAGAATGCTTTGATATGGGATAGAAGAGTTATCAAGGAAGTAAAATCAAATAATTTATGTACAAAATAAATTATATATAATCAAGAGACTTGGCACAACTAGTAGATTGGGAGCAAGTAGGAAGTTATGTCTAAACAAGGATATCATAAAGAGGATGGACATATGTATACCCAACTACATTGTGTGAATGAATGACTTCATGTGAATAATAATATCCAACTATAGATGACTTTAAATCTAAATAATGATCATATGATTTAATATACCCCTATGAATCATTGCTCATATGCCCACATAAACCTATATCCTCATGTTCCTTAGAAGAATATGTAATAACTTGTATGTATGGTGATGTTTTTTGAATAACTTATTGTGCCTTTAAAGATGAGGGTCTCTTTTTATGTGCCACTTTGTGCTTAATATAATTTACCATGAACTTTGAAATTAATTGAATATTTTCATGTGAAACTATATCATGCTCATAAGCAAAAGGATAAACTAATTCTATAATATGTTCATGCTCATTAATAGATGAAGAAACTATAATATGCTTTGGAATAAGTAGATCATGTTCCTGAATATTTATCTATATTATTTCATTTCCAATTTTCTCAATGATTGTGCCACAAATTTATTCTATAAAATACGGAAACATGATCGATGCCAAAA
The DNA here is from genome assembly GCA_037957365.1 of Torreya grandis. NCBI lineage: Eukaryota > Viridiplantae > Streptophyta > Pinopsida > Cupressales > Taxaceae > Torreya > Torreya grandis. The sequence continues at coordinate 1,564,139 of JARHVA010002830.1, forward strand.
TATATTAATATTAAATTCCTAGAATTTTTATCCCTTGATTATTATAAATATATCTAAGACATTTATGTAATGTAGAAGGTACTATTATAATATTTTTTATTCAAGGGTGTCCTAATATAATATCAAAGACCCTTGTGCTTAGTAGGACTAAGAATGAAATGGGTATTATGATAGGCCCCACTTGTTAAAGGTAGCACTATATGCCCAAGAGTATATTATGTATGGCCATAAAATGCTTTGACAACTCTATAAGTATCCTATAAATATTACTTTTCATAACCAATAGAGTAGAGAAGTGTTATGGTGCAAACATTTTCACTTGATCCATTGTCTATCATAACAATATGGATGGTTTGTTTCTCAACATATGTTAGAATGAAGAGTGCATGGCTATCTGAATCATCATCAATAATTTCATTATCATCAAAATCAATCATATGACATGATGCTTATTTTATTTTAATTCTACCAATGAATCTATCAATTAGATGTCCATATGTAGAAGGAGGATGAGAATTATATGCATAATGTACTTTAGAATTATCCTTTTTATTTGCTTCATGATTTGGAAAAGGATCTTTGTACATTTTTATCTTTTCATTATCATTTGTTTTTGAATTATCTTCTTTGTTAGGTGTACCAATATCAATAATGTTCTCATTTATAATATATTTAATCTTATGTTTGAGATTGAAACGTCTATTTGGAGATGCCCAATACATCTATGATATTCACAATATGTATTTCCATCAAAAAATTAATATTGTGGCCTAGACATGTCCACTTCCATTAGTGGAGTAAAAGTGATGAGATTGCATTCAAGTAGATTTTTGTAATAATACATCAGAGCTGAAGGTAACCTTGAAAATTGTCTCCTTGATGGAGCTTGTAATTAAAATTTTTGTGTTAGTTGTGAGATATAATTAACTTAACCTAAGCTTCATTCTTACTTTCATTTAGTTTCCTATTATACCTTGGTTTACTTTGAAACTTGAAATTTGAGTTAGATGGATCATTGGAAACATACTTAAGCTAATTCAAAATAAGAAACTTGACCTCGTGATCTTTAATAGTATGACAAAGTTAGTCAAAAAAATTGAACTTATCAAATATAATTACCTCTTGAAGAGGAGATAGAAAAATTTGAGTAAAGATATCTTGGATTTCATTATCAACCATTTAATTTTTTATGTTTCTATCATATTCTTTTATCTTAGCACATATTCATTGATTATTTCATTAGACCCTTGTTTGAGATTTTAATTTTGAGCATAAGATAACTTTTCACTAATTTTGATATAAAAGTGTGTTAAAAGGTGATTTATCAAAGGGTTGAAAGCTTTTACTTATTAAAGAGGAAATTCATGGAACCATCTAAGGTCATATTTTTTAAAACTTTATAGAAATATCTTTGTTAATAATTTGTCATTATCTGCATAGTCTAGACAAACTACATGAAATGCTTGTAAATATTATTCAGGTTCACCTTTACCTTCATATAAAGGAATCTAAGGAGCCACAAATCCATTTGGTAATGGATGTGACATATTTTTTGGTGCCAGAGGGTTATAAAACAAGTAAAATGAGTCCATATAGGGGATATCATAGGATATAGTTTGTTTAATGTGAGATAGATTAACTTGTATTATAAGGAGTGCATGCTCAATAGTAGATTTTTTAGAGATAATTAGATGAGTTTAAGTAGCATGAGTAGGCATAGTCATGGATATATTTGGATATGAATTGATGATCCCAAAATAAGGGATGATGTTATAGGTTTATAAATGAGAGTATAAGTAGTAACATTACAAAATCTATCTTAGGAACCTTTCTTCTATTCATCTCTAAAAACATATAAAAATTAAATGACATTCTATAGATGCTCATAAAGATATTCCATTAATTTTACATCATTAGTCTCACTATATTACTCTTGTGGTTTGGGTTTTTAAATGGGAGCTATAAATTCCCTTCAAGAGGATGAGGAATAAGCATTGGAAGATCCTTTGAAGTTGCAAATGTGATACAATTTATAACATATGATTCCTCTTGTTCCCAAGTCATTTTTGATTGGGTATATTAATTATAAGTATTAATGATAATGATGATATTATAATATCCCTTGACTTGATCTATTCCATGAGAGATGTACATGGCATTATAACCCATACCTTTTCACCCCTCATCATTAAAAATAGTAATTAGTGTAGACACTAAAATTGAATATTATAGCATCTCAATCTTATACATTTGGCAAATATCAATCAGGTGTCCATTCTTTAGTTATAGACCTCCTTGCTACCAAAAGGCTCACATTCACCATATTAATGTGCCTAAATACTTATCTCTTAGCCTAAACCATATCATTTTGATGACTTAGGTCTCATGTATTTCACAAAAATATTAAAACTTGATAAGCATCCTTCACTTTTAGTTTCAAATCCATACCTATTTTCCAACCTTTTAGATACTACCGGCCATAGAAGGACACTACCACAAATGATAGTGTCTAGATTCTTATCTAGTGTCCAATTGCCAAATGGAATCCAAATCACAAATGATTTGAAACATATGGTTCATATTATTTGTCTTATTCAACCCTAGCATGAGATATTTTTAAAATGTGTGGTATAAATACAAGTCTAAGCCTTCTCATTATTCATCTAAAAAATACCAAGGAAACACCTAAAAAATTTAAATTAATTTGCTACATAAATACACTATTCTGACCTATTTGTCCATATTTTCATATCAAACATAGGAGCAATCATATTACAAGTATAAAGCATTCAAAGAGCAGCCCATGAATGATATTTTTCAAGTTAAAATCTGGATCACTGCATGCATCTTCATTTAATATATTTCACCCTCATGTACACACCTTACCATAAAAAGGGGATAACTACATAATTTTGAAGCCCTTCTTAGAATATTTTCTATGTAGGTAGCACTCATTGATAGAGGGGTCTTTGGAGTCAGGTCCACACTGTGAGCCCACTAATCCATATGTAGTAAATTCATTCTAAGGGTGAATAATGGTGAAGATATATGGTTTGATCAATTAATAAAGAGTAATAACTTGTATCACATATCTAAATACATCAAAATAAATTTGATAGAAAACCCAAAATAGTGAATTTGGTTGCATCTAGATCTAGTCATTATTTTGTACTTGATACTTATGTCATAGTTTGACACTAGAATTCATAGTAGTGTCTAAGTCCAATGGTAGTGTTCATGGATATAAAAGTACAATTTATAAAATATAATGACTAATCCATAATACTAATCTTTCATGCTCTACACTTGTTTCCAATTTGAATCTACTTGCACACAATAAACCTAGCTAAGTATCATTTATATTTAGTATTATATGTTAGGAACCCATGGAAGCACAATTGATTACCATATACAAGTAACTTAAGATACGGAATTAACCAGAAGTAACAAGTAACTAAAAACTAGAAACAACATAGAATATGAGAGACAATAACAACTTGTATTAATACTCATCCAGAAAAGAATACAATAAAAAAGATGCCACTTCTTCACACCTCTCAAAGGCTTCCCACACCTCAAGTGTATAGTAATTCTTTCCTCAAAGCTCTCTCTCTTACAGTCCTAACAGACAACTCAAACACAGAGTTGGTGTTCACCTCCAACCAGTCAGTATCCACTACTGCCAGTACACCAGTGCTCCACACACTCCACACACTCCAAGTAGATCTCCCCTAAACTGTAACAACCTACAACCTAAATGATCTTAATTTGGAAGGGAATACCTTGCCTTCCTCTTTGCTCTATGACCGAGTACACACTATACTCCAAGTAGATTTTGCTTGATCCTGCTCCCTGTTGTGTTGCTATCCTCCCTGATCTTGCACCCCTACAAATCAATCTGGTTCTACACACCTGCAAACTTGGATCATGCACACACATACACCTATAGATCAATGATCTTACTTACCATGCAGATCTCCTAACGTAGCCATGCACACCTACTGACAAAGATCATACATACATGAATAACCCTTTTGATTCTCCAAAACTAACACCCACACTTGGCACTGCTGTGGAACTAGGAATAACACCCTTGCTCACTTCACACATAGAAGGAGATAACTTTGCTCAACTCAAACTAGAATGAATTATAATACAGCCTATGAGTCTCTTAAATAAATCTCATGCAAACAATAATTAGACACCTAATTATAATAATTAGATCCATAGCTTCTAGTCTAAAATTGGCTCTTGACATGCAAACACTCGGTTCATTAACTAACTATTTGTAACACTCATAGTTCTGAACCACATAGGTGATCAACATTGGTCCCTGTCTGCCTAGAGGTGACTGACGTTGGTCGATCCCTGACCGACATCGGTTGCTTCTCTTCACTAATCTGATCGACGTCGACTGATCAGACTGACACTGGTTGCTCTGCAACTTAGCAACCTCCTCCCCTGTTTGCATCAGTGAAGCTTTTAGCTCTACAACCTAACATTGTAATCAATTAAACATCTTTAAAATCAATTAATTTCTATATTTAGCATATATTAGTTTTATAATTCATAATATTCATTTATCTAATTTTTTAATTAATTGGATTAGTATAGATTAGTTTATCACCCTTGTACTTGAACTATTTCCATATTCTTAACCCTATACCCACACAACCCAAAAATTTAGGGTTAAACATTTGGTGAACCCAACCTTTAGTCTCTAAACCCTAAATTAGCCTAGGATTTTCTTGATTTACTATTTTATAATTTCTAATTAAAAAATATTCAAAACCTAACAATTAGAATTTTTTTCTTGCAATCATGTTCAATATGGATACACCCATTGGTTACTTCATTATCTAGTACTTAATAATGGGCATTACTTGTTATGTTAAATCAACAAAGATATAATCATGTGGTATAACAAAATTAGTCAACATAAAGAGAGAATTTTAAAACAATATCAAACTTTAATCTCTCTTTATAATTTTTTTGGTAATAATATAGACCTAATTTTTTGATGCCAATGTGTTTACTCAAAACCCTTTGTTCCCCCCAGAGCCTATTAGAGTAACAACTACCCTATTATTCTAATTATTCATCCATGGCTTATTTTATATTTTTTGGTCCATGTTGTTGCAATACAAAAAGGTAAGGTTGTACAACTTATCCCCCACCTATTAATATATAATAGGTTCTTCCCAAGCCTAAATTGATGATTAAAAGTAAAGGATGTGACCTTGTTGACCAATTAAGCAATATGTATGTTAATATTTCAATCTTCAAGCTTTTAAAACAATCTAACATATACAAATACATATTATGATGCATTATGTCAAACACAAGTACCAAGTGACATATAACTAGCTTACTTTATGGATATTATGTAAAATTTAAAAATCAATGCCAATCTCTTTACTTTTGATCCAATAGAATTACCATCAAAATATATTATCAATCAAGACTTACCTTTATTCATATAAATTACTATGCATAACAAAGGAATAAAAAGAGTACTAGTCGATAATAGGTCTGACCTAAACATTTGTAGAATAAAATTATTGGCAATACTAGGTATTAATACCAATATTCTCCAAAAATTAGATGCACGTATAAAAGGGTTTAATAATACATCTAGCCTATAAATTGATCAAATCACATTAGATGTGACATTAGGACCAAAAATAGTATCAATAATAATCCAAGTAATGTCTCAATCATTGCATTATAACTTACTCATGGGTAAACCTTGGATACACATGATGGAAGTTGTCCCATCTACATATGCATCAAATTCATACAGGATGGGACATTATGTACAATTTTTGAGAATAATGAACCCTTTAAATTTTTCCAAATGATATATTTTAACATAATAAGGGTTCATAAACTCATACCACCAAAACAATATATTCCACTTTAAATCATACCAACCTATGAGATGGGTGAATCAAGAAAAATAACTCATTTACTATAATATGATTATAAGGCACTAGCTACTTAGGTGTGCATGGATTCATATTTTAAAAAAGAACCATTACCAAAGTATCCATTTATACTAAAACAAGAGGAAAAAATAACATTTGAGATTACTTTATTAGTTAATCCAAGTAGCAAAATGGAAAAGTTTCAAATTATTATGATAGTGATGATGAACTTCCTTTGAGCAATTACAAAAACTAAATTATGGTCCACTTGAACATCTTTCACATAACCTATTCACACCTAAAAGTCTCTATAAATTCAAGTTAAATTCACCACTAAAAGATATAAAATGACATTCAGATAATGGCAAGGCAAAATTAGCAAATGAACATGTGAATGCTTGTTATTCAATCCATCCCTACTGGCTAAAAACATTGATTCAACCCTACAAAGGACAAATGCAAATACATCATGTCAATAACATGGAGTCCTCTCATAAGACTCTATAATAGATTTTATATATCATAGTCATTCAAGATGCCCTAAATACAATACCTCTTATGTTACTTAAGCATAACATGATACCCTTACCTCCTAATAGACATTGATCAGATAGTGGACTCATTCTTAAATAGGGGTCACTGTATTATAACTAACATAAGATCATTGGCCATAATAAAAATTGAAGGCATTGTAAAACCAAATACAAAAATACAAAAATGAAGGACATGTAACTATCATATCTGAATAATAGAAAAGACCTCTGATTTTTGGTATTTTAAAAGGAAAAAAGTGCAATGAAGCATAATTCTAAATACCCACACCTCAAAGATCTAAATATTACTAAAAATTATTGATGGGGTCTATTTTCCACATATCAAGATTGATATACATGAGTGGAATATAATTTTTATCACCACATTATTCCAACATTTGGTACATAATAAGGTCAACAAGTTAAATTACTATCCACTACTACTAGAATCTTTGGGCCACATCATACTACCTATAGCATGTGGACCAAAGATTGTTTATACCATAATTTGGGTTTTGAATGTATTGATGAATACTAAAAATAGGTACCTTACTTTTCAATTTGAAGATAAATTAATTTATGTCCCACATTATGGATACAATGACAATCCTATATTGACAACTATTGGAACCACATTACTAGAAAACATTGAAACATTGGCAATGGAAAAACATAAACAATGGGAGGAATCAATTCATTTCATTCAAATCAAACTTTAAGAGTCTAAAAAGGTAATAAAAATTCAATATTTTAAAAATTTTGTGTGTGTGTGTGTGTGTGTGTGTGTGTGTGTGTGTGTGTGTGTGTGTGTGTGTGTGTGTGTGTGTGTGTGTGTGTGTGTGTGTGTGTGTGTGTGTGCGTGCGTGCGTGCACGCACGTGTGTGCACTTGTGTTCATGTTTGTGCATGTGCATGTGTGTGTGTGTGTGATTCCAAATATATCAAAAACTTTAAAATAATTCAAAAATAATAAAAATATTAAGCATTGTAGATTTTGTTAGGTCAGTTGATCCAATTTAATTTACTTTATGTGTGTTAATAATAGTGTTAGTACTATTATTAATTCTAATAAATAAATTCTAGTTTGGTTTAGGTGGTTGAACCCATTGGGGTTTCCCATAGAAGTACCACCTTGAGAAAGATTATTTAAAGCTTTCTCTCATTTATAAATAAATAATTTTAAATAATACATTTTTACCTTTGTGTTCAAATTTGTAAATTCAATATAGTTGTTTTACTTACCTATGCATTACCTAATCCTATCAGTGACATCAGAGTTGATTAAAACTAATTTTTTAGTAAAATATTTGAAGATTCATGTGAAGTCGAATGATATGAAAGAGAGAGAGAGAGAGAAAGATCATTTTTTTTAAAGGTATGACCTTTTTTTTACAAAAAAATTGTGTTTGTGTATGTGTGATTCTAAAAATATAAAAAACATTCAAATAATTAAAAAATAAGAAAAATATTCAGCATTGTAGATTTTATTAGGTTGGTTGATCCAATTTCATTTACTTTATGTGTGTTAGTAATATTATTAATGATGGCAAATAAATTTTAGTTTGGCTTTGGTGGTTGAACCCATTGGGGTGTCCCATAGAATAACCACCTTGAGAAAGCTTATTTAAAGCTTTCTCTCATTTATAAATAAATAATGTTTAATAATACAGTGTTATCTTTGTGTTCAAACTTGTAAATGAAATGTAGTTATTTTATTTACCTATGCATTGCCCAGTCCTATAAGTGGCATTAAAGATGGTTAAAAAAAAATTGGTGAAATATTTGAGGAACCATGTGAAGGTGAATGATGTGAAACATAGAGAGATATTTTTTCACCAAAGGTATGAGCATTTTATTTTTATTTTTTAAATTATTTATATGCATACCTTTCTTAGAAACCATATTATTTCAAAATTGTATAGCCTCAATCTTTCCAATAATAATTAAAACCTATCCTATCAACCTTGTGAAAAATTGTAAGGCCAAGGTCAGCTTTGTATTAAGACTTGTATGGCTGAAATTCAAGTTTGAATTATATTTTATTGTTTTTACAAATTCTAAGCTTTTACTTAATCCTAAAATCATCTCTAGATTCATGTTATCTATATTGTATTAAAGGGGTATATATAAATGAGATGGCATAAGGGTGATAATCAAATCTATAATAGGTCAATTAGACATTAAACTCATATATAAACATACATTAAATTTAGTATGCTAAGATAATCTAAATATGGGAAGTACAACTATGATATATATAGGAATGATAAAGAAGTGATGTATATATATTGTTTTGATGCTAATATAGATTTGAATCTAGAACAGGTTGAAAGTAGGTAGGAAGGAGATTATAAAATAGTCATCAGATTCTAGTTTTGATGCATTTGGCTATCTAAATAGTGACATCAGCCTTGGATGGTTACATTGATACTACTATCTAGGTTAGATTCTAGTGTCTTATTTATAATATCAATTAAAATAGGGTATGACCACATATATGTTTTTGGGTTTTATTTCACCTTTGCTCTAGTGCATTTAGATCTAGGTCATGGATTGTCATTCCTAGTGAAATGGCAAAAACTTAGATTTCCATCTTCAATGTGACCTTAGGAAAAAATAGGTTAATTGGAACATGGATTAAAGTTGACCCCAATGCCCCCACTATCAAAAGATGTTTCCTACATATCCAATAATCCAAAGAGAGCCTCAGACTAATGTAGTTTTCCCTTATGTGTTGACTTGTGTGTGAATCATACAATATGTGCAAAGAAAGTACAATAATGGTCTATCTTGTAACTTAAAAAATCATGTTTTTGGGATACTCTTTTAGTATTTTATAGCTATATATGTGTTTTACCTATGACTAGTATGGAAATAAGGAATCTTTGATAAATTGAATGCTTGATAGAGTGCTTTTTACAAGTTGCCTTGCTCTCTTTGGTATTTTTAGGTGATCCTAAGTGAGGAATGAATGAGAGTTGATATTGTATTTATATCAATCCTTTTAGAGTAATAATTCACATTAAATCACTTAGGTTTACCATTAGGATATATTTTATTTGTAAATTAGATGACTTTAGGACACTGGACACTTGCATCGGGACATGATAGTAACACTAATGCTACTATCTAACCTAGATATTAGTGTCTAAGAAGTAAGAGATTAGGTACAATTTAAAAAATTATAGATATGGAATATAAATATATTTTAAGTATTCTAGGCAAGATAGAAGACCTGGATCTTCAATATAAGATTGATTAAACTAAGAGATATAAGTCAAGGGGCACAAAGATAGAGTAGATGTAGGACTTACATAAGTGAGAAAGTTAAAGAACTAAGAGGAATAAACAAGGTTTGAGTTTTTCAAGTGTACAAGATTGAGGTGATATATAATCATAAAATATATTCTACATTCCCCTCCTTTAATCTAGTAATGAAATTGCTAGTTTAAAATAAATAAATGTGTACTTGGGTGTGTAAGCACACCTTATGTTTGTGTGTGCCCCAATTGAGTGATTTTTTGGTTACTAACATTAAACTAAGAGCATGTTATATTATAAATTTAGTTCATATAATCTAGGTTTAAATTACCTTGAAGTAGATTGAAATTTAAAGATCATGGTTAGGAGTACACTTGTGTGTTGATGTAAATGCCTCGCCTAATGGCAAGTTATTTTATAAAAGATGTATCATTGTAAGGATATAGAAATTAATATTAGGATAAATATAGATGAATATTTTAAATGTATATATCTAAAGATATAGAGAGAGAATTAGAAGGCACATGCCCCCACTTTGGAGCAAAAGTGATTTTCCCCCTAGTAGTTGAGATTAGCTCAACTTTGTAACCTAATGATAATTATAACCTAGTGAGGATGGATGATCAAGTACAAATTAAAAAAATTTATATATTGAATGATTTTATCACCTCAACTATACCAAAATGTGAACCAGCTATTGTAACATATTGGTTTAATAAAATTTTGTTAAAGTCTATGAGGCATCAATACAAAAATGTTTATGATATGGTAATAGTGCATAAAATAATTTTAGAATCTGAAACTAATTTAGATTTTACAATATTATGCACATGTTACATATAATATACACCTTAGATATGTATCATGTTTAAACTATGTATAATAATAGTACCAATGTATAGAATTCTACCACAACTATGAATTTGAGTCATATAAATGTATGATTTGACCAATTCATATAACTATGCAAGTGTGGAAGACGTGATTCCAAATTATGCCCCCATTATATATGGAGAAATCTAAAAATTTATATAAGTGCCAATATGGATTACATGTTTCCAAAACATTTCCCCACTATAATCTAGAGATGTTGAATATTGAATAGATGTGGAGAACATGCTTTTAAAGCATGTCCCCACTAATTCTAATAACTATGAATGTGTGGAAGCCATGCCTATATGACATGCCCCAATTGAATCTAGAAATGATGTCAAGTGTGGAGAACATGTCTCCATGACATGCCCCCACTAATATGCCCCACTTTGAGGTGAGAGAAATATATGAACTAGTAGTTACTTCACCTCAAAAGGATAAAATAATTGTATAATATATGAATGTAAACATGTAACATATATAAGTAACATGTCTAGGTATATATATCATTAAATCACATAAAACCAATGTGATCACATGTAGGCATAATATGTATGATAAATATCATGGAAAAATTTAGATAGTAACATTAAAATCTCAATAAGCAAACAAGCACACACACAAGAGCACTCAAAATCAAGTCAAAAGGCAATAGTCTAATAAGATTGGAAATAATGGGCATGTTTAAATACCACAAACTTGAGGGACATGACTTACTCGAATGTTTATAAAATCAATAATTACATATTTAAAAGTATATATAATAAATAATTATATATGCAAATGTTAATGAAATCATACATAGGCATAGGGGTCATAAGTAAAGAAGAATATTTAAATGCTCAAAAATAAATAAAATAGCAAGTCAAGACACTCAAGTAAGTGCATAAATTAAATCATAAATAACCAGCATAAACATGTCAAAGTAGCCCATGGATCTAATATGTAAGGAAAAGGTGTCAAGCGTATAGCATATCATGTACCCTATGTAAGATGTAATCATAAATAATAGGCGTGTGTAAGTACATATGTAAGCTCAAACATGATAATGAAGAGTGACCATCAAATCATATAACATGTGTGTATTAAGATCAAAGAAGTGAATGCCCCCAATGTCCATATGACATGAGTAGAAGGAAGGCCCAACATATAAAATAGGAATTTATCATGTATTTGTGTATGCTTGTATCATAGTCAAGTAGAAGTGTGACACATATGTGTATGTAGGAGTGACTAATTATTTAGTCCATCAACATGAAACTAATACATGGATGACAAAGATCCAAACATGTAGGTGCCAAAAGTGTTTTTGGATTTTCTAGATGTTTTTGATTTTTTGGTATTTTTGGAATTTTTTAAGAGGAAAGGTCATCTTGTGATGTTATCTAATATATGGCCATAGTTATATATCCACAATTAATCTTGTGTAACACTTGGGTTACATTGATGAGGAGTATGTGTATGTGTAATATCTATCATTATGGTATTGATGGTGATCTATGCATGTAAAATAGGACTATGTGGTCATGAATCAATAGTAAGAATAACATGAGTAGGGGTTTTTCTAACCCATCATTGATTATTGTGTGGTTTTTTTATCATAGTAGTAATATGTGCATTTTGAGGTGCTTTATATATCTAATCATGTTGTGTAGTAGCATATGGGGATTTAATGGAATCCACTATATATTTCTTATTTAGTGGTATCTAAAGTAAAATTTGCCTAGTAGATGGGATTCCTTGTTTCTTACCCTTTTGTGATGAATTATCCTTAGTAGGCTTGATATCTAGTTATCTGGGTATAATGTTTTTTATTCAAGAGGATGCTCATATAGAATTCTAGAAATTATAATTTCTTTATTATCATGAATGTATCTAACACACCCATGAATTATAGAGTAACCAAAGTCTTCCTACTAACATATCAAATATGCTCTTGGAAGGGATAACTAAAAAAGTGGTCACCATATGTGCTAGACTAACATGTAAAGGCAAGTCAATTTCACCAAGAACTTTTTGGGAGGTCCCATTGAATGGTCTAATTGATCTAGCAGATGGGTTTCAATCATGATGATTATAACCCACATGCATAATTAATGTTATTATATAAATGTTCTCACTTACACCATTATTAATCATAACACTATGTATGGGGTGTTTATCAAGGTATGCACGTATGAATAGAGAATGAAGATTAGATTCATCATCCTTAATTTCATTGTCATTAAAAGTAATAGAGGTTATTTAAACCATAGGAGGTATATGTCACATTTAAGTACCAATAACCCCATCTAGTGAATGCCCATAATATGATGGAGGAGGATGTGCATGATATTCTATATGGACTTTTGGTTCCTTCTTAGAATGGTCTTACAAAGTATTGTTAAATATTTTCTATTTATGATGATCATTAGGTTGTGAACCTAATTCCTTTGGAGGATCCTCAAATATAGGTTTGTGGTCATCGATAATATCTTGGATCTTATGATTTAAGGTAAAGCATTTTCTTGTAGAATGTCCTAGTCCATGATGATAATCACAATAAGTATTCACATCATATCCTTTGGCTAGAGGTCGACTCATATCAACCTCAATAGGATAAGGTAGAGGTAAACGATGAAACTCTAGTATTTGCAAGAATAATGAAGCTGGAGACTTACGTAAACATGTAAATTATCTCATTAGTGCATTACATAGGATAATCTGATTAGGCTAATATGAAACTATGTTAACCATGGTGGTTTTTTCCTTTTTAGGCTTAGGAGGATTTACCTTATAACTTAGTTTAATTATGAATTTGGTACTATATGTAGATGTAGCTAGTGTGTTTGTTACATACTTGAGCTTATTCAATGACATAAGCTTCATGTCACAGTCCCATACAACATGGCATAAGTCATCAAAAGATTTAAACTTCTTAAAAATAATAGACTCATGTGAAGGAGAAATCAAAATTTTCTTGAATATATCTTGCAACTCTTTTTCTACCATAAGATTGGTCATTTTAACTAGCATTGTATTATATCTCAATAAATACTCATTAATAGGTTTATTGGTTCCTTGTTTGATTTTGGTAATTTAGGCATAGGAAACATTTTTGGAAATGTTAATGGAAAAGTGTGCTAATAATTGGTCTACAAAAGGTTTGAATGCTTTTATATATTGGATAGATAAATCATAGAATTACCTCGATGTATAGTCCTTGAGGCTTCTTAAAAAAAAATTGGTCAAAATTTTATCATTAGAAGTATAGTCAAGGCATGCCACATAAAAATTTTGAAGATGTTTTTCAATATCACCCTTTCCATCATAAAATGTGAACTTAGGCACAATGAATCTAGTTGGTAATGGTTGCAAAGATATTTCAAGTGTAATAGGGTTATGCAACACATCTTGAAAATCAATGGCATGAGGGGATTTTAAATTGTTTTTTTCAATGTCTGTAATCTTGTCTTCTAAGGTATTTATAACTTTAAGTAATGATTGAACTATAGGCCCAATGGGATTTATATTATCAATTTAAGTAGTCACCAAAAAAGGATGAAAACATGTTTTGAGTAGCAATAAGCATTGAAACCAGTATTTGTGTTGAAACAATGGGTAATTCCATGATAGATGTATCAATAGTAGTTTTAGGTAATAAAGTTTTAAACATATAATATGTTCCCCCAATAAATCTATGTGGATTGATATTTGTGGGATGAGTTATAGTATCTATTATCACTTAGAAGTGTACCCTATTAAGAATGTGTGATTGTTCTCACTCGTGTTGATATAATAGAAACTCTCCAAGGTATGGGTGACCTTATTTTGGAGAGAGTATACAAATGAATGATTGGTTCCCTTTAGTACACTCACCCATAACTCTCTAAACTCTCTAGATAGTGATCTCTTGATTAGGAAAAGGGTAAAAGGAGCAATGCTAAAGCTGAAAATAGAAATGAAAACTAAAAATTTAGTGTGATGCACCAATGTGAAATTTAATTATGTAGATAGTTAACACACTTTTGAAGATAAATAACTTGCACACATTCATTTTATTCTTATATAATGGATCTTACATCATTATTTCATACAAAGGTCATAAATAACTCATACTAGCTTGGAAGAAATGAACAATGGTTGAATTCACTTCTAGATTAGGTAAAAATCAGAGTTAGACACTTGATATGACTTGAAAGAGTTATAATTTTCTGAAAAAATTTTAAAATTCTAGGCATAAAAATAGAAAAATAATAATTCACTAAGTTACATCAATGAATATGAGACACACACTTCATGAACAACTTTAAAATAGAAGAAAAATCAGCACTTTACTACTTCAAAGGTGATGTAGTAGAAATGTTGCCAGAGTTTATGTATGCTAAAAGCATAATATATATACAATATCAAAAATTAAATTACATATATAAAATAGAACCAATAAGAGAGGATACAATCAACTAGAGATGAGCCCACATGCAAACTCAACTTCACTCTTAGTTCAACTAAAATTTTAATTCAACCACCATCTTAACCTTTCACCTCCAAATTTTAATGTAGCATTTTGAGTTTAAACATTATTTATTAGAAAATGAAATATTAGGAGAGAGATCATTTTAAAAATTCAAAGGTTATTACATGAATCTTGGTTGATTCTTTAATTAACTCCCTTTGGTCTTACAACTTGTATTGAACTCCTTTTGATCTTCAGTTAACTCCCTTTTATCTTTACATGCATCTTGAAGTTTGACTTTAGTTACCTTTATTTTAACTTGGTGTTTTACTTCACTTATGCTGAATTATAACTTTTATTTTTATTGGAGCTACCTTACTTGCATATTTCATGCATGTTTTAGTTCTTGACTTTATAAAATTATCTCTAAGGGGGCGTAGTAGGAGAGAAACTTCTTGCATGTTGATGGAGATTGATTCCAACTTTGATTTCATCTTAAAAACAAAAAATTAATCCTTTATTGATCTAAAAATATCTAATATCACATGTTTTTTAATTCACCATACACTAATTTAACTTGTGGATTGTTTTCTTTCTCCAATGGGGTGTAGAAGAGAAAGAGTGGATGCTGACAATTTTGCCACCATTAGTCAAAGTTGCTTACATGTAGGTTTTAAATAAGATTATATTCATGGATTTAATATTAAAAAATGTCTCAAAAATATCATATAATCTTAATAATATAAAACCATTCTCAATAATAACTCACAAGTCAAAATTTTGGCATAAACTTTTTCTATTCCTCTAACTAGCTAGTAAAGGCAATTTTCAAATGTTTGTTTCATGAAGGTGAAGAAGATTTGATTCAAATGGTATTATGTGAGTATTTGGTACCATATTAAATTAATTAATTTAATGTTACATAGGCTTAAATTTATGAATAATCATTGAGAAGAAAAGGTGCTCTACAAGCTTTCTTAAACCCCAATGGCTCAATTTAAGGTAGTATGTTAGTATTTTTTCATTTTTTTATTAAAAAAAAATGTTATATATTATGAGGAATAAATTAAATTATTACACCTTCTTAAATCAAAATTTTAGGGAAAAAAATGGATAAAGATAAAGGTATAGGTATTAAAGTTTTAAGCAAGCAAGAGAGAGTTAGAAAAGGTAATTTTTGAGTGGTTTAAGTTATTGTTTGAGTATATCAAATGGTTGTAATGTTTATATTGGTTATTTAAGGTCATAATTAAAAAATAATAATGTATTTAGGCCTTATAAACTCAATAAAATGGAAAAACTTATATGTATAGGCATTCAAAAATGAAATTGTGCAAGCTATGAAACACCAAAAAGTGCATATTCTAAGTTTTATTAAATGAAATATATTTAAATTTGACATGAAAGTCTATTTTTATGCTTCTAAATGTTTCTAAGTGGTTTCATGTCTATACTATACCTTAGGAGAGATAAAATGGCAAAGTGCATGTTTTTTCACTATTTTGTCCCAAATGGAGTTGGAAATGAGTGTTTCAAGTCTTTCCAGTGGCACAAAATGATTTGATAATATGTATAATTTAAACATTTTAATTCATTATAATTTAATGAAAACCAGTTCAAATAGGTTCATCTCATTGAAAAAACATCTCTAAGTCACCCTACGGGTGACAAGTAGGCATTTTTTTGTGAATTTTTATTTGGGAGTTTGGTTAAGAGTTTCAAATATTTTTAAAATTTTATAGGTATTAAACATTTATACTTATCCAATGAGAATATTATTAGTTTATTTTAAGTTCTATAACTTATTTTATTCCTCTTAATTCAAATCAGAGTTTTTTTAGTCTCAGAGAGCACAAAATGACATTTTTGAAAGTTGTATATGGAGTTTGGAGATGAAAAATTGTTTGAAAGTATGTTCTACCATGTTTATTATGTTTCAATCATATTTACACTAATTATATATTCAAAAAAATTAAATTCATCAAGTTTCAGGTTCTCATGGTGCATTCAAGAAGCTTATTAAAACCACAGAAGATAGATATGTCCAATAAATACCAATATAGAGAGCTATGATTGTCCATCAGCTAATGAAATTTCAGAAAGGATATCTCATAGAGTTTTAAAAAAATATTACATCCACTCTATCTATTTTCTACTCCCCATTGGAGAAAGAAGACAATCCATAAGTTAAATCAATGCATGATGTAATAAACAACCTTACCTAGTCAAACACGTGCTCTTAACTATCTGGAGATCAAGAAAGGGGTAAGTGTTTATTTAATTATGAATTCAAGGTTGGAATTAGTCTCCATAAACATTCAATAAGTTTCTCTCCTAATATTCCCCTCTTGGAGCTAATTTTAGAAAGTCAAGAAGTCAAACATACATGCAAGATGTAAGTAAGGTAGCTCCATTTAAACTCTAAGTTACAAGTCAAGATAGTAAGTTCAAAATCCAATATGAAATAAAGGTAAATAAATTAAAATTCAAGATGAATTCAAGATAAAAATGAGATAAGATAAAAAAGAGTTAAATATAAGTTGTAAGATCAAAGGGAGTTAACTCGAGACTCAACCAAGATGCATGCAAGAACCTTTGAATTTTTCAAATTCTCTATCTCCTACTATTCCATTTTATAATAAATAATGTTTAAACTCAAAATTATACATTGGAATTTATAGGTGGAAGGTTAATATGGTGGTTGAATTAAAATTTTAGTTGAACTAGGAGTGAAATTGAGTTTACATGTGGACTCAACTTTAGTTGCTTGTCTCCTCCCCCCTTGCTTCTCTTTTCTATATGTAATTTCATGTTTGAGATTTTATGGAGATTATTATTTTGGTGTACATAAACCATCCCAAATTTTTTACTACATCACCTTTGAATCAATAAAGAGCTACTTTTTCCTCCATTTTTAAGTTGTTCATGAATTGTGTGTCTCATGTTCATTGATGTAACTTAGTTAATGATTTTTTCCTATGTTTATGTCTGAAATTTTCACCTTTATGCAGAAAATAAGAAATATTTTAAGTCATATCAAGTTTCTAAGTCTGATTTATACCTAATTTGGCCATTTTTCATTCCTTCCAAGCTATTGTGAGTGTTAGTCAAGACCTATGTATGAAATATTGATGTAAGATCCATTATATCAGAATGAAGTGAATGTGTGAAAGTTATTTAGATTACATAGTATGTTAATTATCTACATAATTGCCTTTGAAATTGGTGCATCACCCCAAATTTTTAGTTTTTATTTCCATTTTCAAATTTAGCATTGCTCCTTTTATCATTTTCCTAATCAATAAAGCACTATCTAAAGAGTTTAGAAAGTTGTCAGTGAGTGTACTAAAGGGAACCATCCCTTCATCTAGAGATTATCTCTAACATAATGTCACCCACATCTTGGAGACTTTAAATTATATCAAAAGGATTAATAAAAATCATACATTCTTAGTAGGGTGTACTTTTAAGTGATAACAGTACCCTCTAAGGATTTACCATTACTAGGTGAGGTATCCTTAGTTTTATTATTTTTACTTATTTCATCTCTTGTAACATAAAAAAATTCAAATATTAAGAATTTATTATTATTTATATGATTAATCAATGCCTCTTTATCTTCCATTTGAAATTAGGTTTTTGTATTGACATTTTCCATAGCTTCACAAATAAAAAATTTAAAATTTGTAACAAAGTAAAATAATTAGAAAACCCTAATTTATCCTAGGGTTGATGTTCAAATATAAATTCAACCAAATTTTTAACCCTAATATGGTCTCTATATTAGTGTTATCTACATTGTATTAAATAGTTATTTATAAATAAAATGGCACAAGGGTGATAATCAGATCTATAGCAAGCCAATTAGATATTAAACTCAAATATAAGCATACACTGAATTTACTATGTTGAGATAGTCTAAATATGAAAAGTATAACTATGATATACATATAAATTATAAATAATTGATGTACTTAGCTTGTGTTGATGATATTTTAGTTTTGGATATGGAATAGGTTAAAAGCAAGTGGGAA
The DNA here is from genome assembly GCA_037957365.1 of Torreya grandis. Taxonomy (NCBI): domain Eukaryota; kingdom Viridiplantae; phylum Streptophyta; class Pinopsida; order Cupressales; family Taxaceae; genus Torreya; species Torreya grandis. The sequence continues at coordinate 1,583,201 of JARHVA010002830.1, forward strand.
AGAGATTCTAAAATAGTCATTAGATTCTATTTTTGATGCCTCTAACTCTCTACATAGTAATATTAGCTTAGGATGGTTGATCAACACTACTATTTGGGTTCAATGTTAGCGTACTATATATAATATCTACTAAAACAAGATGTGATCACCTTGATGTTTCTAAGTTTTGTTTTGCCTTCACTCTAGCACATTCAGATCTAGGTCATGGATTGTTGTCCCTTATGAAATGGTAAAAACCCTAGATTTTTATATTTAATGTGACCCTAGTAAAAAATAGGTTAGTGTGCACATGGTGTTGAGCTGACCCTAATAAACCTAATATCAAAGGATGCTACCTACATAGACAATACTTTGAATAGGGCCTCAAATTGATGTAGTTTTTCCCTACATGTTGACTTGTGTGTCAATCATATAATATATGCAAAGCAAGTACAATGGTGACCTAGCTTTTAAATTATCAAATCAGGCTCTTGGGATAATCATTTAGTAATTCATACCTATATATGTGTTATACCTATGACTAGTATGTAAATAAGGGAGCTTTAATTAATTGAATGCTTGATAGAGTTCTTTTTTATAATTTAGCTTTGTCTCTTTGGTCATTTTAGGTATTCCTAAGTGAGAAATGAATGAGGGTTGATATCATATTTATATCAATCTATTTGGAGTAATAACTCACATTAAATCACTTAGGCTAACCATTAAGATACATTTCATTTTTAAATTGATGACTTTAGGTCATTAGACACTTACATTAGGATAGGATAATAATTTCAACATTACTGGCTGACCTAGATGTTAGTGTCTAAGAAGCAGGAGAGCATTCACATGTTTAGAACTTTTAGTGATGGAAGATAAGTACAGTTTAATCATTTTGGGTAAGACAAAAGACTTGGGTCATCAATATAAAACTAGTTGGACTAAGATATATAGGCCAAAGGGCACAAAGATAGAGTAGATGTGAGACTTGTAGAAGCAATAAAAGTAAAGAACTGAGAGGAATAGCCAAGGTCTAAGTTTGCCAAGTGTACAAGATTAAGATGCTATATAATCATAAAATATCATCTAATGATTCAAAATTTTGTTTATACTAACTTTTTTATAGACATATATTTATCTATATAGCCTAATGTCTCATATAATTAAGTTAAAATCCTTTTTTTTAAGATTAAACCTTCATTATTATAGCTACTATCAATTTTTTATTATAAATGATTAAAATAAATTTGTACAATTTAAACAACCTAAAATCGAAGCTATACAGCCATTTACATTTCAAAAATAAGTTACACGACCTCCATTTCAAATTTTGATTAGCAAAATTTCATAATATATAACCTGTAAACCCTATTTTCACTATTGTATGACCTATTGAAATAATGCAGTTGTATGGTCTTAGATATGTATTCATAACATCCCAACCTAATCTAAATGTGTTTAATCACTACTGATAATTTAAAAAATGGATAAATATCTACTTATATGGTCTTGTATAACCTAAACCTTGATTTGGGACATTTGTATGTAATTTTAGACATCTTTGGAGTGGTTTTGCACTGATTTATAGTTGTAATCATATAAAATGTCAAAATTGGTAGTTTGAGTGTGGCTTGTAACACCCCATCCATAGGTCCTTTTTACATGCTCTTGTTACCCTTATATACACCTTGTTACTCATTACCAGTCATTTGAAACCTTCTAAATGATCATTCCACCTCAACTAGAAAGTATTTCCTATGTTAATCATGTTCACCCAAGTCTTGAACTGATAGGATAGGAGCACCCTATTTGGACTATAATTCCCCATTGATAAGTGTCCCATTTTTTTTGGTCTTGTCCATTTACACTTTGAGACCCAATGATCATTTTCATCTAGTCCCTATCCTTAATTATGTTAACCTAGCATGAATACATTTAACCCATGACCAATTTTTCCCTATAAAAGCCCACTCAAAAATCATTTACAAAGGGGGTGATAAAAATTAAAAAGAAATCAAGAATACAAACAAATCACTAAGGTAAACTTCCCTATTATTTGCACATAGTCACCCAACATAGCTACAAACATACCCAAATCCTCATAGCAATCCCTAGCCACCTCAGTCACTATCAATTTGGCATTTACATCTATATCACACTATTGCATAAAGCACATTAAGTGAGAGAACTACATATGGCTTGATGCCTCTTTAGATTATTGGTATGTTGGTAGCATGCCCACACAAGGGATGTGGATTGCATGTTTAGTATATCTTTCACACTAACCCCCTCTTTCTCTAGTGACTCAAATATTGATTTATCAAGCATAATGGAGGGTTAGGGTTTAAATAAAAAATAAGCTCCATAATTAATTCCATCAACAACCAGTGCTATATTTTTCACATGCATTTTCACATAGACACAACACAACTACCCAAAAAGTTTCAAGTCTTTGTGATCAGTTTGAACAATAATGGTAGGAATAGACAACAGCACTAGACACCAAAGCATCCAATTTTTGGCATTCTTTTCTTTTCACCAAATGAAATGTAGACTCAGTTTTATGACACCTTCCCAGTCTTCCACAGCCATTTTTAACATATATATTAGTCATCTTAGTCTGTTTTCTAGTTAAGTTATATTTCTTTTTTATTTATTGTTATTTTTAGAAAGGTGAATAAACAAATAATTACACAAATTAGGATTGTATTTATTGTTATATTCTATATTTATTTATTAATCCAAACCCTTAACTAAAATAGGAATAAAACTTTATTATTCCCAAATAAGTTAAATCATTTGGTGAACCTAACTTACTTCGAACAAATCTCAAACCCTAGGTACCCCTAGGGTTTTCTTTCACATTTTTGTACAAAAATTCAATTTCAAAATTATAATTTTTGTATAAATTTTTATACCTTTGTTTTATTCAAATTTATTTTATAATTCAAATTATTTTAATAAATTTCAAAATTTTAAAACTCCAACCCAAAACCCTAGATTTCCAAACTAGGTCCTCAAACTTGGAATTTTTACAAATTTTGGAATTTTGTAATAATTTTTACGTCTCTTTTCTTCCATCTTCCAAAGAAAATAATTTTGATAAATGGGTAAGTTACTTTTCACCTCATTATCCTATGAAAAATACATTAAATTTACAAATTAGTCATGCAATTCCAAGTAAACCTCTCATGAATGATAATTTGCTTGCATTTAAACCTAGTTTCTCCCTCTCTTTTGCTACTTCTATGTTCAAATTACAACAATATAAATGAATAGAATCAAATTTCCAATGAATAATTCAAATGATCAATCTCATGTTCTTAACTCTACTTTTTCATCTCAAAAAATGATAAAATAATGTCTAAATGATAACTCCCTTACTCTTAATTCTCATATTGTAAATGAAAATAATGCATGCACTCCATTCAAGGATAACATAGATGCACATAATATTCCAATTTCACATAACAATTTATTGCATATTAGAAAAGAATTAACGTCTTCTCTTACCCCTCTCCCTAGTGATAATGGAAGTGATAATGACTATGATAGTGAACATGCAAATGAATATGACAATGAGCGTGAATATGAAAGTGATACTTTTACTTCTCCTCTTTCAAATAAATAAAATTCTGATTGTGATAATACATGAAAGAATGATGACTATTATGCATATAGTGAAGAATAAAATGCATCTCATGATTCTAACTCTTCTCTCACTCCTTCTCTCAAACATAATGCATTAAAAAATGTTGCTTTTACTTCTATGCATGATTCTATTTCAAATGATGCACATGTCAATGATAGTATCACATCTTCTATTTAATTAGAATGTGATTCACTAAATACTAAAGATACCAATTAATCTCCCAAGCCACCCTTACTATAGTATAACCTATTTCTCACTCTCCACCCAAAGAGAATGGTATCCCACATCCCTCTACTAAGGTCCAAGTTACCATTTCTCCAAATGTTTAAGCGAGAACACCCGCTCTCTATGATCTAATTGCTAAATGTAACATTCCCATGGCTAAAATAAATGATGAAATTCAAAATTTAAATGAACCACTTTAAGATACTAATATGCCATCCCAAGAGATTATTTATTTGATGCATGTAGTTGGTGAATTACAACACCAAGTACATCTCCTTGCTTTGTAAAATAAGGCTTATATGTCTTGGATGGATGCCAATGACTTGCATGGTAACCCTTTTTTGAAGACACTTGTCAAAGATTTATTGACTAAGCACTTTTAGATACCATCATTGTCTCAATTTTATGGAACTAAAAATCCATTTATACACCTTAGAGCCTTTCAGAAGGTTTTGACATTTCATGTAAGTCCTTTGATTTTACTTAAGTTATTCTAGCAGACATTAGTGGGTAATGCATAGAATTGGTTCTTTCATCTACTCCCTATTGATTATTTGCATACATATGATGACTTAGAAGAGGCATTTATCAAATATTGCATAACAAACATGGGCCCTCATGTTATATGTGATAAACTTGTTGCATTGCATCAGAATCCTTTGGATCTAGTTAGTGTTTATATCCTATGATTTAAGACTTGCATGTTACATTTGATCTATAAACAAAAAAATTTAGAGTTTCAACATATATTTATTAAGGGGATTTTACAACCCCTCCTAGAGCATATATTATATTAGATAGAATCCTCTATTGGGTACTTATGTTATACAATTTTAGCCTTGGAGAATAAATTGGGATTGATTGAGTCAGATTCAGTTGATCATCTCACTCTAGATATCATACCATTACCTCCATTTATATCTCCTAACACACAACATCCACCACATTCCAAACAAGATAGGAGACCACAGCTAGAAAATCAACTAGTAAAGAATAGAGAGCCAATTTCTAGATCACTACTTATAGTATGCACTATAGAGAATAGTAGTAGGGCACTACTATAGTTTGATTTAGAGAAAGATAGCCCATATGTCATATTATCAACACTACTAGATATGAGGTTAATCACATTACCTTATACTCATCATCGAGATCCACATCTCTTACACAGATAGCCACATCACCCCTTTTGTAACTATCATCATATATGTGGACATAGAGACAATAATTATTATGGAATCAGTGACTATATTAATAGATGTGTTGATAATGACATCATAGCATTCACACTAAGGGTGTTGAGATATCCTCCATCATGGATCCATAAACTTCATTCCTCCATGACTGAGCCATCCTAGGACATTCCTTCATAGGAATCATCGATTATTCATCATGAGAGTAATGTGGTTTCTAGGATAGAGACTCATAGGAGATATTTTATTCCACCTACTCAGAGGGTTTGGAGACTAGTATAGTGAGATCAGCCTACATATAGTAGTGTAGTCCATAGAGTACATAGTGTAATTTTATATACATATCCAACATAATCATAGGCATCATAATAGAGTTTTTAGGGTCTTATTTCATGTAGTAACCCATTATAGTTAAGCTTAGATGAACCTATATCAAAGAGTACTACCCTAGATATATATTCACTACAACCAAGTTTTCAAGGACCTATTTCACATAGCAAAATGCTATGATTAAGATTAGATGAGCCCCCATAATAGGTTACAGTCCCATCTCAATCTATTATTCAATCATATGCATCACAGTAGAGGCCACAAGGTGTTATTTCACATAGCAATCCACTATGATTGTAGATAAATGAGCCTCCTTCACAACACATAATTTTAATTACACATCTATTGAGGTTGCATCTTACAAAGTCTCCATGTATAGCTATAGTTAATACATCATAGATAGCATCAAATATAGGTCATGTTCATACATAGCATGACTAGTATGAAAACTTGTTGAATTATCCATCAGGGTTCAAATAGTGATATAGTAGCCATGGGGTTGATATACACAGATTGATATCTTACATCCCCTTCTACTAACAACTAGCATTCCTAGTTTCAATGAGCAAACTTAAGTACATAAGCATATCAAAAACAACAAACAAGAGTAACGGTAAAGTCCTATATAAATTAAAGGTTAATAATAGAAAAAATCAAAAGATGCCAATAAAAACCCTAATCATTTTCTAGCTTTAGTATCACACCTAGGATAATATCATCGAGGTCTCATACCTCTACACATAAAGCACATTTTTAGAGAACTTCTTCTACTACCAGATGGGTCCCTAAGAGCCCCACAGTTGCATCTAATTCTTAGAATTATAGGGGGACCCCACAGTTGGTTTCCATTACAAAGATTTCAAAACACTTATAGCATACACAACTTTCAAATTCATAGTCTCATCCCTTCCATCATGTTTCATGATCATGCACAATCCCACTCCTTAATATAGGACACCATGATAGGGAGTCTCTTATGAGACTCATCAGTTAGTATCATTTTTTTATCTTTTTTGTACATAATTTATCAATTTACTTGTACATGGTTTCTTTTCACTTTCTTGTACATAATTTCTTAGCTTACTTGTACATAATTTCTTTTCACTTTCTTGTACATAGTTTCCTTATGATTACTTATACATATATTATTTAAAAATACCAAATATAATACAATATTTCAAAATACCAAAAATAATATAACATGTCAAAATACAAAAATATTCAAATAACTCAAAACACCAAAAGCTTTTCAATTATATTCATTATCCATGTTTTACATTTCTACTACCATACTAGACTTACATTTTGTTATTTTATGTTATTGTTTATCAATTTATCTACATTGCCATACTTCACTTTTCTTTGAGTGTGTGCAGTGACACCCAAATCCTTGATTGCTTCACTCTACCCATTGAGGGGGCATCCTAATTTTACATTTGAAACATACATCAACATATCTACCCACTAGGGGCATCTTCTATATGACTACAGCATCCAGGATATGTCATTCATACACCACACACTTTAGTTATCATGTTGATGTACATTATTTACTAGCTTACACAGAGTATTCTATCAACACTCACTAGTATATATTACTTGTGTCTTTCTTAGCATTTACCTAGTCTTGTACTACATATTTTACATACTTTCACTTCTTGATTTGACTAGTTAGATGTGATTGTATTTTTTAATTCTTATTTTTTTACTTATGTGTGCCTTAGAACATTTTCCATTATCCTTTTCTTATACTCTTGTATGTGGTTATGGCCCTCATATCAATCTTGTTTGTTTGCAATTATATGTGTGTTTCAAGTCTTTTCATGCCTTCCTTTCTTTCTTTGAGTAGCTAGATGTGATTGCATTTCTTAGTTCCTATTTTTTTACTTATGTGTGCCTTAGGACATTTTCCAATGTCATTTGCTTTTACTCTTATATGTGCTTGTGGCCCTCATGTCAATCTTGCTTATTTATAATTATATGTGTATATGGGCATTTAAACATGCCTTGTATGCTTACTTTCATATTTTTACTGACATGTGCTCATGTCCTTTGTTTGCTTGGCCCCTTGGCCTCTTTTGTATGCTTCTTTCTTCATGCCTTGCGTGCTTGTTTGCTTATTTGCTTCTCAATTATTTTCAATGCCATTATCCATATCATGTATTATCTTACCTTTTTGGATGGCATGATGGACATCATGCTCCATCCCTTATTGAAAACTAACTAAATTTTTAGTTTCAATTTAGTATATTTCACATGCTATTACATTATTACATTTATCTAGGCATACCCATGTTGATCTAATAATTTCCAACACAAACTGTGCTATATCTTGAGACATATTTTCAATCATCATTATTATATCATGTATTTCATATCATAACACATTTACAGGGCTCTTTCTTATAAAGGTAGTCATTATAGGGTCTTCATTTATACCCTTAGAAGAGGGAGCAACAAATAGTGGTTTTATCATAGAGATCAGATCTTTCTACTGGTCAAAATCAATTTTTAAAACACTCAGAATAGAAATCAAAATTCAAAACACATAGAATAGAATAGAAAAATAGTGATGAACATAGAATAGTCATCAAAAATAGTAAAGGACAAGAGCACCCCATTTGGACTATAGTAGTAGACACCAAAGTGTCTACTTTTTGGTGTTCCTATCCAAACAACCAAAAATCCATAATTTTTTAGAAATAGACAAAAAGGTAAGGTTAATTACAATTTTTTCAGCTACAGTCCAATTTAGATTGGGTAGTTTTAGTATAGTTTTACTCAAATTATCTAGATATAGGGGGCATCATGCAAGGCATGATGGATCTCACTTCTAATTTTAGATTGGCTAGTTGATATAACTTCTAAATCAAAATCCATGTTACATACACCAATGATTGGGGGTAATGTGCATGGCACATTTGCCTTCTTTTATTTATATTTCATTGTATTACCCAGGTATTCTTAGTAGTTGCATGCCTTATTCCATATGTAGGTGGTTGGCATCATTTTAGAGTGGCTTTCATATAAGCCTAGTTCTTAGTTTTGGAGTGGCTTTCAAACAAGCCTAATCTCCACCTTTCAGAGTGGCCATGATTGGCCTATTTCTTAGAACACATTTAGATATCCACACCACATTTTCAGATTATAGAACATTCATGGGATTCATGAGCCATCTCATAAGACACATTCATATTGATATTTATTCATAGTTCACACTTAGTGGATAATGATAGAGATAAAGGACTGACTAGCCTTTGTATTCTTGAGACACCTACTCAGAGGGATTATACACACAATCCAAACATCAATTAACACATGCATGATCACAAAGCTTCATGATATAGTGGGTGAAGATGGAGCCAAAGGGCCAATCTTTGTATTCTTTAGCCACCCTCATGGAATTGAGTACCTAGATTCATTCATGATATTACTCTTGGTATAACACGTACCTAGCATCACTCAACATTAAAATAGGTTTTGTATTGGTTCACATACGTAGTGAGGTGTATTCATTCTTTTTTCTTCCTCTCTCTTTTACCCAACCTTTGTAAATTATTATTTTAGACATAGAGTGTCTAGTAAGAACTGATCTACTCCTTATTTTCTCTTATAAATTCATGTTTCACATTGTGCTTTCTCTATGCACACTTGAAATCACACATCTTCATGGGATTCACCCTTCTAGGTAAGTTTAGGTATGCTTTCTACATTTTCTTTATCCTAATATTTCACTTTATTACATCACTAAAATAAAGGTGGGGGGAAATGTAGTCATATAAAATGTTCAAATTGGTAGTTTGAGTGTGGCTTCTGACACCCCATCCATAGGTCCTTTTTACATTCTCTTTCAACCCTTCTAAACACCTTTTTCTCATTACCCATCATATGAAACATTTTGAATGATCATTCAACCTCAACTAGATAATATTCCTCATGCCAATCCTATTCCCCTAGGTCCCAAGCCTATAGGATAGGAGCACCCCATTTGGACTATAGCACCCCATAAAGAAGTGTCCCATTTTTTTTAGTCTTGTCCATTTGCACTTTGATCTCCAATGATCATTTTCATCCAGTCCCTATCCTTAATTAGGTTAGCCTAGTGTGAATACATTTAACCCATGACAAATTATTCCATATAAAATCCCATTCAAAGCTCATTTAAAAAGGGGGTGACAAAACTTATAAATAAAATAAGAATACAAACAAATAATTAAGGTAAACTTCCCCATTATTTGCACACAGTCACCCAACATAGCTACAAACATCCTCAAATATTCATACCAGTCCATAGCCACCTCAAACACTATCAATTTGGAATTTACATCTATATCACATTATTTCACAAAGTAAATTAGGTGGGAGAAATACATATGGCTTGATCCCTCTTCAAATTATTGGTATGTAGGCAGTGTGCCCACACAAGGGGTGTGGATTACATGTTTAGTACATCTTACACACTAACCCCTCCTCTTTCTCAAGTGACTCAAATATAATTTTATCAAGCATAATGGAGGGTTAGATTTTAAAGACAAAATCAACTCCACAATGAATTCCATCAACAATTAGTCCTTAATTTTTCATAGGAATGCTCACACAGGCACAATATAACTACCCAAAAAGTTTTAGGACTCTATGATCAGTTTGGACAACAATGACAAGAATGGAAAATAACACCAAAGCATCCAATTTTTGGTGTTCCTATCCTTTCACTTAATAAATTATATATTTAGGTTTACATCACCTTCTCAGTCTTGCAGAGCCATTTTCAACATTTATATCAGTCATCTCAGTCTATTTTCTAGCTAAGTTATATATCTTCCTATTTAATACTATTTTTAGAAAGGTGAAAAAGACAAACAATTACACAAATTAGGATTGTATTTATTATTATATTCTTTACTAATTTATTAATCCATACCCTTAAATAAAATAAGAATAAAACTCCATTATTCCTAAATAAGTTAAGTCAATAGTAGTGAAGCATCATGCAGAATCCATAGCATGATGCAGTAATTAAATATTTATGTTTGATTTAATTTTTCATTCTATAAAGTTAAATGGGACCTAGAAGAAAGAATCCATAGGTTTAACCTCAATAAATTCATGGATGAAAATATTTTAAATTAAAAATATTTTACATGCATGCATTTTTAATTAGTTTTTTGGAAAAATTAGAAAATACACCTTAAATAGAATATCTTCCACATGTGTTTCTAAAGTGCTCATAGAGGAACTAGTTAGTGTTGTCTTGTATGTCACTTCTAGAAAGAGAGGTCAAGAGTTCAAAACCTCAAAACCATTATTTTTTATCACATTTTATTTTTTCATATTCATCATTATGAACATTTTATTTCGACCATTTCTCGACTAGTCATTATTTTGTGTAAAAGTGGTCATGTGATTAGTCGATTTATAGGTTTTTAGATGTTTTAGACACATGAAAATGGTAAATTATATTATTTGAAACTTATTTTTATGTTTTTTGTAACAAATTTATTGAAAATGATGTATAAAGGTGTATTTTTAGTGGTGACATCTTTAAAAAGACAAGTTTCAAAATTTCATCCCACCCCTGTGTTATTAGAGAACATATTGTCCATTACATGTCCATCAAGATCCTTGTGATTGAAAGAATATAAATGTAAAAATTAAGGTTGGACAATCCATTAGAAGCTAGAGTATTATTCCCTTTCTCCATTTAGCTATTCACTTGGAGTTTAGGTCAAACTTTTGAATGGAAATTTTGGTAGCAGTAGTATGCTTATTTCAGTTTCAATTTTGATTTTCTTCAATTCATTGATATTCATGATGAAGATAAAATAGATTAGTTTCTATTTAATATTTTACTCTAAGGTATTCTCACCTCTTGCCTAATTTTGGGGAGATATTTCATGTCCTTTGATTAGTTATTCATGATTGTATGATTTGACATAGGAGTCGTTAGTACCATAGTGTTGACCAAAGGTCTATCATCATTTTTTAGACATCAGGATGATTTGCCATACATAGTACTGAATAGTCACTTGTATATTTTTTTTATGAGACCTTATGTGGATTGATGTGATTGAACATACCTTGATTTTATTCTAGTATAGTATGGTATGGATGATCTCATGGGAAAATAAGGTCTTGATTATGTTCATCAACCTTTACGCCATAATTTGTAGGGTGGACTTCTATATGGAGTGACATCAATTTGTATCAATACCATGATATACAGTGTGAAAGACACTTTCTATGACTTCATAGTCATAGATACAGATCATCTTCTATACCATTTTTTATATTAAATTGGGTTTGTTTGGTTGGTTGATCTAATTTGGTTTACTTTATATTTATGTGTCAGTACTATTATTAATGATAGTAAATAAATGTTAGTTTAGTTTAGGTTGTTGAACCCATTGGGGTGTCCATAGAACAACCACCTTGAGAAATATTATTTAAGTATTTTCCCCCTTTATAAATAAATAATTTTGAGTAATACATTTTTACCTTTATGTTCAAACTTGTAAATGCAATGTAGTTATTTTATTTACTTGTGCATTGCTCAGTCCAATCATATTTTATTATCTCCTTGACATATATATTTTTTTATTTATGTTAGTAAATAAAACATCATTTCATTCCTATATACACATATGTTTAATGCATATTTTAGTATGGTATAATCATACCTAGGCACGTGATCTATGCATTTATAGATGTTAGACCTCTCTTTTACCTGTGTCATATAGTGTATTGGGTGAACATACCTTCTTTGATCATGATTGATATAGGTTACATATTTTTTATGATCATTTCTACATTATCATATTTGAGCTTTTATAATAACACTTACACATGTCTATATCCATCTTCATATATTTAATAATGTACTCGATATGCTATACGACATAACATTTTTTATAACACATATATGTACCTGGACTAGTATAAATGTTTATGTTGGTTTTTTATGTTTCATTTATTTTTCAGTTCCTTCATTGTATTCCAATGCTTTCTATTATCCTACTTTTGGAACATTTAATATGTTCCTTGCATGGTAGCCCATGTGTCATTGCATGTTGTTTAGACATTTAAATGTGTCATTTTATGTTGATTGGACATTTAAATATATCATCTTTCAATTGTGAAACATTTGAACATGCCCCTTGTATGAGGTCTCCTTGGACCATTAATTTTCATTACATTGAGTTCTCTTGTGTGTGCACTTGATTTTTTTAATGAACTTGCACTATTATTCTCTAGACATTTCCATGACCTATATCATGCATCTTCATGGTTTGGTATGATCACATGAGCCTAAATTTTTATATCTACTTTGGCATGTTATCCCTATATTCTACATGATTTATACACATATTATATAACTACCTTATCCTTTTGAGGTAAGGTACCTATCAGTTTCTATTTCACTCACCTTAAAAGGGAGGGTATATTAATAAGGGCATGTCATAGAAGCATGACCTCCACATTTTTCATAATTTATATATTTGAGTGGGGACATGTCATAAAAATATGACCTCCACACTTATACACCTTTCTAGTATTTCTAGAATTCAGTGAGGGAATATCATAAAAAACATGACCTCCACACTTATGCACATTCTTAGTATTTCCATATTTTAGTGGGGGCATGTTATAAAAACATGACTTTCATTCCTATACACTTACTTAGTATCTCCATACTTTGGTGAGGGCATGTCACAAAGACATGACCTCCACACTTGCATAAAACTCTAGTTCAATTCCATGATTCAGATATACACTTGGGTTAGAATCCTATATATTACACTGAGTTTACATAGATTTGAAATATATTTGTATAGATTTATGACACATATATTCTAGCTTAGACATATTATAGGTGTATATTCCATGTTATTTCACCAAAAATTACAAAACTTACCAATTATACTACTCACCAAGATGTACCAATTATACTATGATGTAATGTTATCGAGCCTTTTATACTATAATAGTTGGTTCATTTTATAGATTGAAGTGATTAAATAATTAATCCTCACCAGATTTATAGATTGGAGTGGTTAAATCATCCAATATCACCATATTTATAAGATTATTTGATTAAATCACTAACCCTCACTAGATTATATATATTCACCTTGAGTTGTGAGATTTAAATATAATGATCTCAATGGTTGTCTCACAACTCATCCTTGCATTAGATTGGGGGCATAATAAATTCTAATATACCTCTTCAAATCACCAAGATTTAGGTCTAAACCTTTTCCATCTCTAATGCTTCATAAGGAAGCATCATTACCAAATAAAAGCATCACGAGACAACATGGTTACGTCAACACATGAGTGTTGTCCTTCCTTACTCTTTTTATTTTCAAGTATTTAAATTATTTAAAATTTCACTTTATATGCACTAATTTATAATGTAACATTTTATTGGTTATAGGTTATACACGAATAAAAAAATAAAAGTAGAAGCAAGCAAAGGCAAGGTATGTTTTACACACTCAAGTATGTATTTCTTTCCTTTATCATAATAATTTCATCCTTATGTATTACTAGATTAAAGAGGGGAATGCAGATAATAAAACTAAATATTTATATCATCTCAGTCTTGTACATTTGACAAATATCAATTAAGGCTTTTCCCTTTAGTTATAGACCTCCCTTATACCAAAAGGTTCAAATTTTACATCTCACTATGTTTAAATTCTTATCTCTTAGTATCATCCATATCATTCTAATGACATAGATATCATGTACTACACAAAAAGATTAAAAATTGGTAAATATCATTCACTATCATTTTTAGATCAATACCTATTTTCAATCCTTATGGACACTACCAGCTATAGAGGGACACTACCACCAACATTAATGTTCAATCCTTATCTCTAATTTCCAAAATTCATTCAAATTTTAAATGATTTGAAACCTATGGGTTGAATTATTTGTTTTATTGAACCCTACCATGAGATATTGCCAAAAGGTGTGGTACAAATACAATTCTAAGCCTTCTCATTCCTAATCTAGCAAATACCAAGCAAACACCTAAAAAACTAAATCAATCAATTGTAAAAATACTCTATTATGACATACTCATCCCTATTTTCATATCAAACATATGAATAGTCATATTATAGGTCTAAATAATTCAAATAGTAGTCTATGAGTGATTTTGTCAAGTTACAAGCTAGATCACTTCATGCATCATCATATAGTATATTGCATCCTTGTGTATACTCCTTTCCACACATAAGGAGAACTGCATAAGTGTGAGTCCCTCCTTAAAATATAGGATATGTATAGAATTCCCATTGATAGAGGGGTCTTTGGGGTCAACTTGACACCATGATCTCATTAACCCATTTTTAATAAATATATTCTAAGGGTAAAGAGTTAAAATTTGATAAAAATATCAAAGAGCAACATCCTATATTTTTGATCTAAATGCATCAAAAGAAAGGTGATATAAAAACCAAAATAATGAAGTTGGTTACATCTATATCCAATCATTATTCTGTATCAGACACTTGTATCATAGTCAAACATTGGTTCCAATGGTAGTGTTTGTAGCTATAAAAGTAAAATTTTCAAAATCTAATAAATGATCCAGAATATGGATCTTACATACTTTACACCTATTTATAGTCCAAATCTATCTTCACACAATAATTCTAATGATGCAATATTTCTCTTTAGTATTAAAGTCAATTAAACATATTTCAAATCAAGTACTCTCTATATTTATCATATATTAGGTTTATAATTTAGAATATTGATTTAAATTAGTTTGTAATTAATTGGCCTACTTGTTGTCACTAAATATTGCACCCTAGAAAAGGGTGTTCAATTCTCTTCTAGATTTAGACAACATGGGAACACTTACAAGTATGAGGGTGTACCTATAGTGGAAGTAAACCTCTTAATTTAAGGGCTAGCTCCCTGAATATATCTTGAAGTACTCACACCTATGTTAATTCTTGATTATGGGAAAAGAGTTAGAAGTTGCATGAAATAAACCTAATATAAGGGGGTGATACACCAAGATCTTTTTAATATGACCAGCATACTTTCCTACACTAAGAAACAAGGCATCCAAACTAACTTACAAGTCATATGGATTCTAACATGAGTATTTTGATATGAATGTGAGATGCATGAAAGCTATCCAAGGTAAGTGAATCATAATCTAGTTAAAGACACTAAGGCCCATTTTACACTTAAAATATAGGATCATACACTTGACAACACTTCATATGACCTATTATAATAGGAAATATTACATAAACATGAAAGGATAGGGGAAAAAAGGATAGAGAATTATCACTTTGCATCACTATACATCACTTGTACACTTAGATAATTGTTCAATAACTCAAAATTATATTTGAATTAATGTTCAAAGGTAGGATATGACATCATTCTAGCAGGGCTTTATCATACATATAGTATAACCATTTACAAAGGCTAAAATGCTAGCTACTTATAACATTTGAAAGAGAAGTCCAAAGGGGAATCAAATGAGTTTAACTTCATGTGGACCATAGTTATAACTACTAAAAAATATTCCCAATTAGACATTTTAATCAGTCCTTAAAGTGGTTACATAGTTACATTATTCTCCCATTGATGCTCCCTAATGGTTAAAATGGTGGGATCAAGTTGTTCTAAGCTAAGCTCCAGCATCAATGTAGTTACAATAATTAGATCCATCTATTATAGATTGATCCTAGTGTCAACTACTCCTAACTATTTTTTCATGGCATGAAAAAGTGGAGAAAAGGGTATTTTTCATGCAGTTGGTCCCAAAGATGAAATTGTTGAAGTCTACATGTCTAACTTAGTGGCATATTTTGAAATGTTAGATCTAGTCTGAATTAAACCATGATCAAACTCAGATCCATGCTTTTTATTTACCTTGCCCCATCAAAAATTTCTTTGTCGGCCTTCATCTAAGTTAGCTAGGTTGACCTTCATTTCATTGGCCATTGGAAACTGATATGGATCATTGATCTTTTGACTCATCTCACTCTATTGATCTACCTAATGTAAATGAATGAAATCCATAAATCCTCTACTAGCTGTAACATGTCCATGCCACTTATCAATGATGTATTGATCTCAATATCTTGTTATTAATTTGTTTACTTCCGTGCTTGTGCCATGTGGTGGCCTCTTGACCTCCTTGACCTTTTGACTCATTTAGCACCATCAGATCAAGATGTATGATGCAATATGGAACATTAGATCTATTGGGACCTACTATTTAAAATCTAATGACTACTTTATGAGCTTAGATTTTATTTTAGTGTAAACATCTTTTAATGTCCACATGACTATATTTGACATCCACATGATCATTAAATTTAAGCTCAAAATGGTTTGTTTTGCTTGAGATTTATTTTTATGTTTGTGCAAATGTCTCCCATTTTTTGACCAACTTTGGAGGCTTGTATCTAGAATCAAAAAGGTCATAGAAGCACCAAATTTATAGATGTTCTTGATACTCAAATGGATGTGCCCACTTGATCCACTAGCTCTGGGAGATTTCTAAGTGCATTTATAAAATATTCAAGTGAGTTAACTTGCATGTTTTGTATAATGTTTGTGTGCCTATCACTAATCATTTGAACCCAAATGATACTTTATGGATCTTAAACTTAATGTTAGCATGAATGTCCCTCTTTGTAGGTCCAACTTTGAAACTCTATAACTTGAGATAGAAAGCTCACACAGACATGAATCTTACATAGCATGTTCCTAGTAAGACGAACTATTTGGCATTGCATCCTTTTTACTCATGAGACTTTCTAAGGTGCATTTATCAAATTCAAATGTGAGTTGGTCCATTTATTTCCATGTGATGTGTAGGATGGATTGGCCCCTTAGAATCGATAAGTTAAACTTTGAAGGCTTAGATTTCAAGATAGAAGACTAATCGAGATATGAAACTTATAGAGAATGATTTTGGTACTAAGGATGTTGATCACGTGTGTTTTAATGGTCATGTGAGGCTTTTTGAGCTCATTTATAAAATTCACAAACATTTTGTGTAGTCTAGTTATTCATGACATCCTGATGACTGTGTGGTTCTTAAACTCACCCAAGTCCTTTTGATTCAATCTTTCAAGGCCTTGATGAGTTTTTGAGGTTTTGTTAATCTAGTCCATGTCCCTGTGAGCTTATGGACACTATGAGATCCTACTTGGATCAATTTTTAAGGCTTGGAAAAAAATTATTTGAAACCATTCAATTCCATTAGAGCTTTGCATCTAGCATATTGTATCGAGCATTTTGTCTCAGACACTTTCTCTAAAAAAAATGTCTACATACCTTTTATATTGGAAAAAATGTTTAAAAGAAATGACTTTGATATTTTGATGACCTGTTATTACAGACATTTTTTTGAAAGAAATGTGTCTTTAGAAAGATTATCTTAGACATTTTGTCTAAAATAAATATGTCCTCAGGGAAATTGTCTCAGACAATTTTCTTGAAAGATTTATGTCCTTAGTCTTTTGCCTTCAAGACAATTTTGCTAAAATAATTATTCCTTGTACCTTTTTTTAGAACTTTTGTTATGGAAACTTTGTCTGAAATAAATATGCCTTATCCAAATACTCAAAACAAGTTATTTGAAATAAATATGCCTTTTAAACTTGTGCTTGCAGACAAGTTCCTTTAGGCTTTTTTCAAAGACACAAAACCTAAATAACTAAGAATAATTATAACACTTAGGAAAAAGTTGAAATATTTCCCAAGTATAAACTAGGCCTTTCTAGACTTGTTCTTTCAACTACTCAGACACCATGAAAACTTGCCACTTGCATATATGATTAAAAAATGACCATGAAGATACCAAATGACACAAAGACTGAGCTAGACTATGACTAAAGCTATAATGGAATATGAAATGACATAAAATGAGCTAAAACATACACTATGACATTATGAAAAACCCCCTATACAAGATTATAACTATAGAGGGTTGAGCCATATTGGTTTGAGGTAAAAATGGTCAACATCTTTGGTGATTTCCTAGGGGTGACATGCTTGCTATGCCATGACCAGTTGCCTAATCCTATCCATTGGGATATGGATTCACATGTACAGTAGGTTTGACATACAAATTTCCTTTGAAAACACATAAAACATAAGGAAATTCAAAGAATAATCAATACACAAGACAAGAAACCTAAGAAAAAATACACTTGTGCTTCAAGAGAACTTATTAGGACACAACACAACAATAAAACAAACACACACCTAAACAAACTGACTCAAGCACTAACTAACCTGAGATGAATACTTACTCTAGGATCAAAGGGGAATTTTGAAACCCTTCTTTCTTCATTACATGAATATTTGAATGATACATGTAGCCTTGTGATCCTTGACATTAATGCCTCCATCTTCTTCATGGTGTTTTCCAACTTTATTGGCATGATGTTCAATAAGAACCTAATAGCTCCAAATAGGCTAGTTATGGAAATGACCTCTTCTTGCATGTAAAAACCCTCAACTTCTTCATATGGCTCCTCATCTATGGCCTTTAATGGTGGTTTAACAATGCTTTCCTTTTTGGTTTCCATAGTGTTCTCAATAATATTTGGTTTCTAAAAGTTCTTCAAGCTCATCAAGGAGTTCTAAATGGTCCACCCAATCTTGTTCATTTTCCTCCATGGAAAACTCTTTGTCTAGATTCTCAAGTACTTGACCCTAAAATTGGAAAAGATATTCAAGATCTTTAAATATATTCATTTGTAGCTACCAATCATCTTTGTCCTCCATGGAAACGTTTTCTCCACCTTCTCATGTATTTGGTCCTTAATATAGAAGTTTTAAAATATGATAGTCCTCTTAGCCTTGATTTTCTCCTTGATAGATTATACTTGATGTTTGGAAGCATCAATATCTTATTCTTCATGATCTAATTCCTTTGGATATGGCTCAATATTAGGTATGTCTCTTGACTATTCTTGAGGTGTAATAAATTCCACCTTGCCCTTACTTTCCATGTCTACAATCTCTTGGACACTAACATCATCAGATTGTTGTA
This sequence comes from Torreya grandis, assembly GCA_037957365.1. Classification (NCBI taxonomy): domain Eukaryota; kingdom Viridiplantae; phylum Streptophyta; class Pinopsida; order Cupressales; family Taxaceae; genus Torreya; species Torreya grandis. Next base: position 1,602,630 of record JARHVA010002830.1, read on the forward strand.
TGATAGTAGATTATTAGTCATTAGAATGACCTTCATATCTATTCTTGATGTAACAATTTTCAACATGATCATTAGTATTGTTAGCAATGTTATCATTAGACATAGAATCTCTTGGAGAAAAAAGAGACTTACCCAATTTGTCAAACTCTTTGCATATGGCATTGGGATTTTGCCATAGTTCCTCTTCATTCACAATATGATACCTTTCTTCATGATTATTGAGACAATAATCAACTTGTTTATTAGAGTAATTATCCAAATTATATGTGGACTTCTTTGGAGGAGGAGTAACCTTACCAATTTGATCAAACTCATGGCATATGAAATCAGAATTTTACCACAATTCATTTTCATCCACCTCATGAGTGTCATCTTCAAGAGCCATTCCATTTATCTCAGTCTCATGAGAATCTCTCAAGACTGAAACTTCTTAAGGTGTGATTTGACCTTATTCCTTAATAGTATACTCCACTTCATGCTTATGAAGGTCATCTACAAGTTTATGATTAGACATGGAGCCTTCTTCAAATATCTCTTTCTTCAAGTCTTGGCCACATTCTTCATGGACAGCTACAAAATGGTCTTCAATATGTTTCTCTTTATTCATGAAGGTAGGATTTCCCTTTTTTAACCAAGGGGAGTCCCTATGATGATTTATTTCTCATAGTCTATCATGACATCCTCTTGGTCAGCCTTAGCTTGGATTTTCTCCTCTTCACTTACTTCTCTCAAGATGGATTCTTCCTTAAGAAGGGGTGAGGTGGAAGGTTGATGGATAGGCTCATGTGAAAGAGTTGGGATATGAGATGAAGGATAAGATGTGATGGGGAGATGATGAATTGGAGATGGAGTGTGAGGTGAAGGAGAAGGCTTATGAGTGGATCCAAAAAATAGGAATGCACTAGCAAGCTCATAGGGAAGTGATTTCTTGGGTTGGTTAGAATAAAAAGTACTACATAAGTAGGATTTGCATCTTTATAATATCTTTCTTCAAATTCTTCCATAGCAGTGTGTTCATTTTTTACCTCTTTATGCTCCAACATACTTAGCCTATCTATTAAGAATTGAAGGCACTTATTTTCCAAGTCCATTTATTCCTTGATCTCCCATTGAGTTCCTTCTAATTCTTCAAATGTCTCCAACTTCTGCATATAATTTTGGGTATCACTTCTCAACCATTCCATGAGATGATCAGGGAGCACATCATACTCGTCATCCCATGTTATCATTTCATCTTCATTAACTAGAAACTATGGTATAGATGCCAACAAAGAATTGATATAAGATGGAAAAATTAAAGGAGGAAGAGGGTAATGATGAGGATCAAGACTAGTTTCATTTTGTTGCATTCTAACCTACATGAATCTGTATCTTGCCTTGTAATACCTTTGTGTACAATTCATGTAAACATCTGATTCCTCATGGCAAGAATCATAAGATTAATCTTGAGGTAAATAGACATCATAATATGCTTGATAGGGCTCATATTGGGATTGATAGGGGGGAATTTTATTTATATGTATCTTGGTATCCTCCCTCATAAGGTTTTCCAATAACAAGGTGTCTATTTGGGGGGAAAATAGAGGATTATAGGGATGCCATGGCTCATAAGATTGATAGCCATTTCAATAGGACTATTGGGGAGTATATTATGGTTTGTAGAAAGGTTGATAAGGAGGTCCATGGTAAGAGTACTTACCATAGCTATTCATGTCAACCTCATGTATCAAATGAGATGTAAAAATTGATAAAAACTTCAACTAAAGATACATGGATTGCTTACAACTAGAATTTATCATTTGGAGTCACCATTGGTTCTAGGTTGCTTGCTTCTAAAAGTTGATAGAGGAAAGACACACCAACAATCTTTCCACTCTCTTGGACCTTGGTCCCATCGGGTATGCCAAAAATTTTGTCACTAAATATTGAATCCTAGAAGAGGGTGTTTAATCCTCTTCCATATTTATTCAACATGGGAACACTTCCAATTATGTGGGTGTACCTATAGTGCAAGTGAACCTCTAGATTTAAGGAATAGCTCCATGAATATATCTTGAAGTGATCACACCTATGTTAATGCTTACTTATGGGAAAAGAGTTAGAATTTGTATGAAATTAACCTAATATAAGGGGGTGATACACCAATATGTTTTCCATATGACCATTATACTTTCATGCACTAAGAAACAAGCCATACAAATTAACTTTCAAGTCATATGGATTATAACATGAGTATTTTTATATGAAGGTGAGATGCATGAAATCTCTCCAAGGTAAGTGAACCATAGGCTATTTGTAGACACTAAGGCTCATTATACACTTAAAATACAAGATCATATACTTGACAACACTTCATATGGCCTATTATAATAGGAATTCTTACACAAACATGAATGGAAAAGGGAAGAAATGATAGATAGTTATCACTTTACATCACCATACATCACTTACACACTTAGATAATTGTTCAAAAACTCAAAATTAGATTTGCATTAATGTTCAAAGGTAGGATATGACATCATTCCGATAGGGCTTCACCATACATGGAGTGGAACCCTTTACAAAGGCCAAAATGGAAGTTACTTACAGCATCTGAGAGAGAAGTGAGAAAAGAGAAGTCAATTGAGTTCAAATTCATTTGGACCGTAGTTAAAATTGCTTCTACAAAATATGCCCATTCAAACCTTTTAATTGATCCAAGTCACTTCAAGTGGTTACACAGTTACATTATTATCCCATTGATGATCAATGATGGTTGTAATGGTAGGATCAAGTTGTTGTGAGCTAAAATCTAACATCAATGTTGTTACAACAATTAGATCCATCTATTAGACCTTTATCCTGGTGTCAACTTCTCCTAACTAGTTTTCATGGCATACAAAAGTGGAGAGAAGGGTCCTTTTCATGTAGTTGGTCCCATAAACAAAATTATTGAAATCTATGTGATTACTTTGGTGGCATCCTTTGAAAATTTGGATTTGTTCTGAACTAGACCATGCTCAAACTTGGCTCTAAGCCTTTTGTTTACCTTGCCACATCAAAAAATGCTTTTTCGGCCTTCGTCTAAGTCACTTGGGCTCACCTTCATTTGACTAGCTAATAAAAACTAACATAGATTATTGATATTTTGACTCATCTCATACTATTGATATTCTTTATGTGAATGAATGCAATCCATAGATCTTCTTCCATCTAGAAAATTCTCATGCCACTTGTCAATCATGCATTGATCTTAAGATCCTATTGTCAGTATATCTACTTTTATATTTATGCCATATGGTGGCCTCTCAAGCTCCTTGACTTTTTGACTCATCTTGTGCCATCAAATTAAGATGTATGATGCAATGTGGACTATCAAATCTGTTAGGACCCACTATTTTAAATCCAATGTCTACTTCACAAGCTCAAATTTAATGTTAGCATGAACATCTTTTCACATTTGCATGACCATATTTTATGTCTAGATGACCATCAAATTTAAAGTCAAAATGGTTTGTTTTGTTCAAGCTTTATTTTGATGTTTTCACAAACATCTCCCATTTTTTGACTAACTTTGAAGACTTATATATGGAAGTGCAAAGGTCATGGAAGCACCAAATTTGAAATAAGTGTTCATGATACTAAAATAGATGTGCCCACTTGATCTGCTAACTCTAAGAGCTTTTTAAGTGCATTTATAAAATGTTAAAGTGAGTTGACCTATGTATTTTTCATGACATCCACATGCCTATCACTAATCATTTAAACCCAAATGATTACTTTATAGAACTCAAAATTTACATTAGTGTGAATGTCCCTCTCTATACGTCCAACTTTGAAATTCTATAACTTGATCTAGAAAGCTCACACAGAAATTAAACTTGTAGAACATGTTTATAGCATGAAGAACTCTATGGCACTACATCCTTTTGGCTCATGAGACTTTCTAAGGTCCATTTATCAAATGCACAAGTGATCTGGTCCACTCATTTCTATGTGACATGCAGGATGGTGTGGCCTTTTAGACTTGACAAGCTAAACTTTGAAGGCTTAGATCTCAAGATAGAAGACTCATCAAGATATGAAACTTGTAGAGAATAATTTTGGTACCAAGGAAATTGATCATGTGTGGTTTGATGGTCATGCGAGGCTTTTTGAGCCCATTTATAAAATCCATAAACACACTACACAATTTGATTCTTCATGATGTCTTAATGATGGTCTAGTCCTTGATCTCACCCAAGTCATTTTGATTCAATCTTTCAAGGTCATGATGAGTTTATAAGGATTTTTCAATCTGGTCCATGTCCTTTCAAGCTTGTGGACACTATGACATCTTTCTTGGATCAATTTTGAAGGCTTGGACAAAGAAATTCTCCAAAACCATTCAATTCCATTAGAGCTTTGCATCTAAAATATTGTCTTGGACATTTTATCTCACATAATTTTCTCAAAATATTTGTGTCCATTGTTTTTTTCCTTTGGGACAATTTAGTCAAAATAATTCTACCTTGTACCTTTTGTCAAAAAAATTATTATAGACACTTTGTCTGAAGTAAATATGCCTTAGCCAAATACTTGAAACAATTTCTCTGAGAGAAATATGCCTTCAAAATTTATGCTTACGAATAAATTCCTTTGGGCTTTTTGAAAAGACACAAAACCTGAATACCTGAGAATAATTCTAGCACTTGGGAAAAATTTAAAATATTCTCAAGTTTAAACAAGGCTTTTTGGACTTGTTCTTGCAACTGCTTGAACACCATGAAAACTTACCACTTACATATATGATTCAAAAATGAACCATAAGATGCCAAATGACATAAGGATTGAGCTAGACTATTACCAAAGCTATAATGGCATATGAAATGACATCAAATCAGCTACAAAATACACTATGACATTATGAAAAGACCCTTATATAAGATTTTGACTAGAGGAGTTTGAACTAGTTTGACATTAGGTAAAAATGGTCAACACTACCATATATTAGTTTATCACCCTTATGCTTAAAATATTTCTATATTATTAACCCTATACTCATGCAACCTAAAAAATCAAGGTTAAAATAATAGGATAGATAATTCTTTGAGCATGTTTGCCTAACCACTATCGAACACCACTTTTTTAAGTATTTAAATACAAAACTATAGTGATTGAAATTTATTGATGAGCCAATTGAATGTGATATGCTCTTTGATATATTCTTTTAATTATATTGAATATGAAGGCCATTAATTTGAACATTACTATAATTATACCATGTATATATGTAATTAATAGCATCTTGGAAAGTAAGATAATATTTTATAATAAATTGAATAAACTTATGTATCATATAAAAGAAACATTCATACATTGATCCCATTACAAATGCAATACAATATGAATCAAGCAACAGTAATGAATATGAATATAATACAATAAAAATAAAGGTATGAGGGTGATCTAGGCAAGGGTTTAAATAATTGTGTGGGCTCCCAAATATACTTGTTTATTAATTTATTAGTGTCATCCAAATGTTTTAGAGTACTAACTACATAAGTATAATCATGCCTATATACAATTAACCCTATTTTTAATGGTATATTGAGAGTAACTTATTTTATGATACACTCCTCTCAAGTGCACCATAAACCAAATGGTTAAAAGAGGCTGCATATGGTATAAACAAGGAATGCTTGACATTTTTTGATATATAATAAGGTACATGGAAACTAAAGTATGTGTTTAGTATTGTAAAATGGCTATGAGTATTAGGGTAAACCCATCACACTATGATGTCTATAAATATAATATTTTGTAATCTTTCATGATAATCACTAAGTAGTTAAAAATTTCCAAAACACATTTTTAAAAATAAGTACAAGAAAATAGAAAATAAAGTGAAAAATAAAATCAAAAAAATTGTTTAAGCATTCAAGAATTTTTTATTTTTTTTAAATAATAAAATTTAGTTAAAACTATACTTAAATTACTTATATATTCACACAATATAATATTATATCATATAAATAAGAATAGAATATATAGATCCACAATAATGATTGATAAAAGAGTAGAATGCTTGATAAATTAATTGAGCCACTTTAAGGGGGCAACCTCCACAATAATGTAATAAGAGAAAAATTTATAATATGATAATAAAATAGTAATCACTACCTCCTATATATACTCTACTTAGTCATTGTTATTCCATAGGCCTATCTTACTAAGAGCATAGATAAATATGAAATGATAATATAAGAGGTATGTAAGCCATAAGTCAGCCACATGTATCCCTAGACACACCATAGGTTAAGGGTATAACATGTTCCTACCATTTAGAACAATGCCATTTTGAACATTGAATCAACCTCAGATGGTGTTGCATAAATGCTTCATTCTCCCATGTTGCATCTTCATAATTTAGATTCTTCTATTTGATCAAATACTCCTTAATCACTTTGGTTTGTAGTTACTTAGTGTGTGTTTAAACGATACCTTCAGACCCCAAAATAACCTTACCTTCCTCATCTAATTCAAGTAATTCATTTTGATTACAAACCTTATTTCTAATTACCTTCTTTATAAAGATACATGGAAAATTGGATGTATGTGAGTGGATTGGGGTAATTCCCGATTGCAAGCCACACTACCAATTTTCTAAAGAATTAATTAAGGGAGATAATACTTAGGAGGAAACTTATTATATTTTTTTTACTACTTAAAATAAATATACATATATGGTTTTAATCATACAAATACCCAATCACCTATGTCAAAATTCTACTCACTATGGTGTTGATCCACTTATTGTTTGATTCGAATTTTTGTTATGGCTAAATTTTATCATCAACTAGAGAGTACCTCCTATTGATGGTGAATGTGATCCTCAATATCTCAAACCTTGGGATGGACCTCCAAGGCTGAATTGATGGATGGGGTTGATTTCCATACAAGTCTACAAAGGGATACATTTTGGACAAATTGTGAAAATAAGTATTATACCACTATTCAACTAGTGGTAGCCAATGAACCCATTTATCTTGTTTGTTAAAAATAAAACAACAAAGATACCCTTCTAGAAATTTGTTGACTACCTCTATTTTTACATTTTATTGAGGATTATATGATCAACTATGATCCAATTAGGTGGCAAAACATGCAAATAATATATTCTAAAAAATACTAGTAAATATGGGATCTCAATCACTTAAAAAGATCTTTGGAGTATCATACAATTTATAAACTATATTGAGAAAAGCAAAAGCTATTGTACAGACAACAAATGGTTGTGATAAGGAAAAAAATGAGCATACTTAATGAGTCGATTCATAACTACCATGATAACATTTTTACCTTTAGACTATGGTAACCCAATAATGAAATCCATAGAAACCTCCTCTTAATGCTAGCTAGGGATGGATAAAGGCTATAAAAGAACTAGGGTCTTAATGGTTTCATCTTTGTTATATTGGCATGCCATGAATTCAACCATATATTTATGGGAATCCCCATTGATTCCTTCCCAAAATAAACCTTATTTGATTCTATTTTAAAAAATGTGGTTATCTAAGTCATTTACTCTATTAGGGGCTTATCGACTGCCCAAGTCAACTCTAGACTTGTTACACTAGGTACAAACCTAGAATAATCATTTAGCAATCAACATTTGTCACTCTACTATGTTTTCATCAATTATCATAAGGTGTAAGCATTATTTTATCACCTAAAGTGTAGTAGATAATTAATCAGGGCCCACATTGGGCTATTCATGTCATCACACAACTCATTCTTCAAGTGACTTGGTTATTGCAATAATGGCATTGGTAGGTTCATTGGCATAAGCCATTCAAGGTGGAATCTAGATATCTGTCAGCATAAAACCTATTTAGGGAACTTGTTCTAGTCATAGGAGGATAGACCTATGTTAGGATAGTTCTAGGATCTCAAGGGTACAAGCTTTTGTCTTATTAAGCTTAGTGTTATTTGGTACTAAGATGGGTCAAGGGAATTACTTTATGTTAAGGGTTCATACTTAGGCTAGCAGTTTAGGCACAGATATCATCACTTGGCATGGGGTCCTTTATACACTTAAAGTATTTTTATAAAATATGTTGATGTCATTACTTGCACAAGGACACCATTAATGGGCTAGACAAAAATCTTGTTAGAACTTGGTATTTGTATGCACCTAAAATTGCTTGCCTCATTACCATCAATAATATTCCTATTAATCGACACTAATCTCACTAATTTATCCTAATATTAACCATTTGTCTAATATCCCTATCCTTTATTATCATTCATATATTAACCTTATTCTATCCCATCTCATCATTAATTATTCTTAATCCCTAATATCCTTTCCTAATCCTATCTTACCTATTATTTGGGAATTTTAAATTCCCATGACCCCACCCAACCACCTTATCCCTAGGCTATCCTACACCCCTAGTCCCTAATCCTCACCTAATCCCCATATAACCCATTTCTAAGCCTAATTAACTCCTACTAAGGTTTATAGACTCCTCTAAATCTATAACCTTCTCCAAACCTCCCTCTCCTCTCTAAAGGCCTCCAAGTCTAGAGGCTTTAAAATTATTTAATATTCCTTGGATAATTCCTATCCATTGGATGTCCTCATCTAACATTGAATTTCAACCTTCATCTTCCCTCCCAAAATATATATAACTAAGGCTCCTCCTTCATGAAATCAAAAGGAAAAATCTTGTAGGGAATCCATGCCAAATTAGTCTTTGAATTAATCCTTCATCCATCATCAAAATCCTTTTATCATGCCATCACTATGCCACAAATATGAGTCTACTATGCAATCACAAATCCATTAAAACATCTTAGAATGAGGTGATATGAAGAAAGGAATTTGGTAAGGTCTATATCATTCTCATTTGTTTCATGAATCCTTCCTAATAAATAGTTGGCATTTTGAGTTTGAATTAGCTTGTTTAAATCACACAGAGCTTAAAATCCTACTACATTTTGGCAACCACGGTGGGACTAGCTCCCAATTTAATCCATTTTACATGTTAGTTATGTTTTTTCTAAATTTTAGGGTCATCTAAATCAATAAAATCTCAAAAAAAATTAAAATGTTGCATGTACAAGTTAGTGTCACGGTATCACACTAGTAGTCACGACATTGTCTAGGTCAAATATGATATTACCCTCATGAGTCATGATATTGCCTTAAACATACTCTAAACTACTAACCATCTATCTGACCATGCAATTTTTTATCCATTTGACAATACCATGACTCGATACTTATGATTTTGTTGTGTAAATTATAATATTTTCTGTTTGACTAGTGATTTTGTTAACCACTAATGGTCTATTTTAGACAGGTTTCCATCATTTGACAAACCCAAGACTTTGCAAGTCATGAATTTATCCAGAGAATAAAGATATTGTAAGCTCACTTGTGATTTTTTTAATCTTTTTTTTTGTAGGTTTTAGTTCATAAGAAAAACCACTACTTTATGAGTAGCGGCTTTGACCCATAACCGATAATATTAACACCATGAGTCAAAGTATTGCAAAGGTTCTATGGAACATTTAAAAAATATATTTTTATTTACTTATCATTTTATCCTAACCCTCTAAATATTTATGATTAATTTTTCATCAATAATTATGGCTTCTATTTTGATAGCTAAGAGAGGAAATGGCATTTAGAAAACTCCAGGCTATCAAAAGCTCGACTGCTTTCTTGATAGCTTGCAAATTTTATTCAGACATTTTTTGTAGGGGATTTGTTTTATATTTTTTTACAAATAGTTTATTTTTTAATAACCATAGAGTATAATTAGGGTTGTATTCACTATGAGGTTTTATTTTTGTGAATAGGTAAAATGTCATCAATCTATATTTTATCTGGTTATAGCATTGATGAGTTGACAGTCATGGTTTCGACTAGGTAGTTACATCCTCATCCTCATAGGAGTGATTTGGATAGGCTAAGTCAATGATCACCTGGGTGTCATTTATCATCCAAATTTAATTTTCATAGGAGAAAGACACATCTAAAAGAAACATTCATAGATCAAACTTTTCCATCACCAATGAAATCATTGATCATGAAATGCTTAGAAATGCGGTTTTGCCTTGATAAATTATGGTATTATGTTATTAATGATAGTTTTGTCATTTTATTCAAATTTTTCCATTTTAAATATATTTTTTGGTCCTTTTATCCCTATATTTACAAGGTAAGTCATAAAATCTAATCAGATGCCTTATTTATCAAGATTTTTATTGAAATAGCTATATATTTTAACATCTTTTTTTGGTCAATCTCTACATATGCACATTTATAGGTGCCTAGAATAAATATTTTTGGAGTCAAATATTTAAATTTTTGATGCTTTGAACAAAACCACCATTTTCATTTTACCCTTGGTAGCGATATCGATCTATTTGGTAGCGGTATTGTAGTTTTAGCTATGATTTTGCAATTTTGACAAATTGATTATTATGTATATTTAATCTTATTAGGAAAAGTTATAGATAACATTATCTATGTAAAGATAATTTTTGCTAAAACCTGGACAAAATCTTGGTCATTTTGGTAAAGGATTTAAGTGTCCATTTTGAAAAATTGATATGTCATACATCAATTTTTATTTGTCATAAATCACTTGGAAATAAGGCATTTTATAATTTGTCACTTGCATGGATAACTTTCTGGTCATAAATTACTTTTTTTTTAAGTTTTAACATCTTTAACAATATCACAAATATTGATGTAATTGGAATAGTGATTTTTTCATCCTCAGTCATAGTTTTGTGGTTTATGATAAAACTATAACTATCAAATTATAATGAATAGCAATATTTTTTGTTTCAATCACGATATTGTCTATCTAACCATGGTTTTTAGCTAATCATCATGGTCATCTCTTAGTTGCAATATTTCAACTTAAAATTTGTGATTTTGACCCCCTAGTCATGACTTTACAGTCTTTGATTACGAAAATTCACAATTTTGTAGAGAGCGATGGTTTTGTAAAAGGTCATTAAAAACTAATCATCTTTTTGTTGCAAGACCTCTCTTAAGTGCCATAATCAGACTACTAACCAATGTGCTTGTAGGTCATCAATTAAATAATCTATTGGGCACATCAAAAATCAATTTTGATTATCTATTTTGTCTTCTACATAACATCTTATTGTAAAAAATTGTTCTTTATACATATTTATGTGTGTGTTAACTTGTAAGTAATCATTGTATCATGCCCCTCACACATAGGTAATTAAATTAGTTAATTAATTGTATTGTGTGTTTTCTTATTTGTTAAACCCATCTATGATATCACGTAATGTGGAATTGATCCCCATGCATAGGATTATTAAATAGGGGTTAGTGTCATGGATTTCATCATTATGTACTGACCAAACTTTGTGTTCTAATAGAGTATAAAAATTAGGGATAGTTATTGTTAGGCCAACCAATTAACCCCATATAATTCATCCATGAATAAGAAGAGTTAACTCTCTAAATTAGGCATTAGACATCACCCTACATGGACTTGGGCCCCAATGTACCTTCATATATATCGAGGATACTCTTAGAGGCCTTATGTATACCTAACCAAGGACCTTTTAGTTGTAATAGGTGTACCACTATAGGAGTCAGTGTTATCTCTGAATTATCCATGAAGTGTAAGTGGGGTTGATAGGGTTGGGTTGATACCATAAAGGGTCATTGGCTTATATCCTCACTCATGAAGCCATTGAAAAGTACGGGAATCAGGTTATACACCCTTGAGTTTACTAATCATAGGTTATTAATTTCTTGATTGGGTGTGTGTTGTGTTAAACCCATGTTGTTTTTGAGCTAAGTCAGCCTTTACCTATCCATACCTATCTAGGTCCCTTACACAAACCACCTTGTACATCCTACCATCTTATAAATACCTATCTTGCCTATTCTTGACTCATCATACTTATACCACCATCCTCTTGTTATACTATCATTCCATCATCTTTTATATCCTTATCATCATCCATTTGTATATATTATCTTCATCTTATCCCATCCCCCATCTTGCCTTCATCCTATCATAGGCTACTATACCCATTCATCATATCCACTCATCATTTACCACATCCCCATCATCATCCTTACCTCATCATCCTCATGTATACACTATATTGTATCCCATTTCATCTTGCACATCTTTGTCATCATCTTTATCATTATCCCATCCCATCCCATATCTTGTCTTCACCCTAGATTAGTCATCCCTCATCACTCACATCTCCTCATCATTATCCCATGATCATCTTGTATATCATTATCTCATCATTGGTTTGTACATACCCTCTTGTTTTAATCCCTACCTAGTCCAACCATATCATATCCCATCATTGATTATCACCCCATCACCCTTATATACATCCATCATTATCTTGTACATCCTTGCCATCATCCCCATATTACCTCTTGTACATCCTTGTCTCAAAAACTATCTCCAATTATCACCTTGCCTTCATCACATCTTAATCTAGTTATATCCACCCATTATTAATCATATATTTCTCACTTATAAACCCCAATCCGATTTTACATCCTGACCTAAGTCCACAACATCAACTATTTGCCTTCACATAGTCACCTCATCCCCCTTTTAGTCTAACCACCCATTATTAATCATCATCCCATAGCCCACATAACCTAATCATCACCTTGTCTTACCCTCTTGTGTATATCATTGTTCTCTTGTGCATCCTTGGCATCATCTTGTATATATTGTCCTTGCCTTACTCTCATATTAGTATAAGCATATTCACCTATCATTATTCATCACCCCATCACTCTCATATCCTAATCATATTTATCCCATCCACACCATATCCTAGATACATACCCCCATCACTTATATTGACCTTGCCTTCATCACCCATCTAGCCTAACCCCATCCTACCTTATCCCTATTGTTTTTATAGCATCACATATGTGTCTAACCATCCCCATCTCATTTACATTACACTTTTCATCACTACAACATCATATTCAACTTTACCACCTATTTTAATCATCCTTATCACATCATCACCTGCCCATCCCTTCTTGAGCAAATCAATCTAAGGATGTTAAGCTAGTCTTATTATCCATATCATCCTATCATCTTAGTCCACTATCATTTGATCAGATCTCATACCTAGTCAATATATTATTATCATCTTATCACTTTGTCAGTCTCAATCTAGCAAAACCATCATCATTAACCTAGTCCCAATCATCTTGCCTACTCATAACTAAAACCCATTATATCATCATCTTACTAGTTTGAATCTAGGCACCCATTAGTCTCTCAATCCTTTTTCTAGCTTGTAAACTTGACATTGGTTATAGGTTATTATCACCTATTGTACTATCAATTTGAAATTTGACACTAGTCCTATATCATCTTAATCATATTTAGTCTCCCTCATCTTCATCATCACCTATCATAGTAGCTCAGTCCTTTGGACCTAATTTGTTCAATATACCATCCCTAATCCTTATTCACCTCCCATCATCACCCATCCCCATAGATTTGGACTTGGTCTATGTAGACCAATACATCTTAGCCAATAAGGATGAAGTCCTTTTACAAGCACTAGATATGGGTGCCCACCTATCATTTGGACTTGATCCCATCCATCCTGAACCAACATCCCATCCATAATCCCCTATCTTTTCAAAATTGGTATCAACATTCCTTGATGTGGTCACGCTAATCAATCAACACATTAGAGAAAACAAAGATGGATTCCTCTTATGGATATGGAAGATGGGTGCCCACTTTCTTAATGATTTAGACCTCACAATCCCAAAACCACCTCCTAGATAAGTTCATCATCAACCCTTGTCCTCATCCCATTGCATTTCACCACCCACTAGAAACCCCTTAGCCCCAATCCATATTCGTCCACAGTCAAATCCTCCATCTACCAATCATAATCTATTATCACCCCCTTGTCTTACACATAAAGGTAAGCCTAGCTCATCAACATCATCATCTCCAAATTACATCATATCATTCTAAATCCAACTCTCCATCCCAATAAAGCCCCCATTCTTTATCACACACCACCATGAAGCTAGACCCTTCTTTCATAGACCAATACATAGATTTTAACAAGGATAAAATCCTCTTATAGTTCATTACAATACATGTACCACTTCCTAAAGGTGTTTACCCCCTTCAACTTATTGTACCTCCAACCCAAACCCCTTCATGTAAGTCTCCTTCTAATCCCCCATCCACTTGTCATAGCCAATCATCTACCCCTACCCCTACTAGTAAAGGGAATGCAATCTTGGCCACCTGACCATCCACACAGTTACATCAAACATTATCTAATCATAATTCCAATGCTTCCACATAAAAGAGACAAATTAAAGTGGGTCCTTACACTCCCTTTCCTATATCCTTGGAATCATTTTTGAAATAATTAGTCACCACCAACATGATGGTTTATCCACCCATATGACATCTTAATCCCACCAAGCCTAAGACCTCTTGGTATAAAGCAAACTGATACTATGTATATCATAAGACCTATGGAAATTCCATTAATTGCTATCAAAATTTCTAAGATTATGTCCAAAACCTCATCAATCATGATGACATAGTAGTCAAGGATGAATCAGATGCAACTACATCCCTGGGTGAACACAAAGAAGAATGCCAAGATCCCATTCCCAATCACAATCAAGCCCTTCCCCTTACAATTCAAGGTCAATACATCACATCTACTTTCCATAATCCTCCTAAATTGGACTAATATTCCACCAAACATGATTCTTTTCCCCACAAGCCTCATCATCCATTCCCTTATGAATTATTTCATGGGCCTATCTTTTCTCAGTCCATTATTCATCCATCATCTCCCTCTCACTCTTCCCATCAAAAACCCCCCATTAAGAGGAAAATCATAGAAAAACCATCCTCTACTAGTATCATAAAGTCATGTACACCATATTTATCATTAAAGTCATTTTCATTAGGATCATGTACATCACCAATGTTTATGTTAGATTCCTCATCAAAAACATCATCCTTAATCGATATTACATCAAATGATCACTATGTTTGCCCTGATGAAGATACGTCCAATTTGTATGATAACCAATCACTAGGAATACCTTTTGACCTCAATTAGGATGATGAAGTTATAACCAAGTTTTTACAAGATCTATTTGTCAAAGGTTTTTAGAGTGAATTTGATCCTACTTTGGATGTATATACTACAACTACTCTTAGTGATCCCTTTGATATTTTTTAGGAAACTTTCTCCACTATTGAGGCTAGGGATCCTAGTGACCTTAATGAGTAATATGTTTCCCATTATAAACTTAATCCATCACCCAACATTCACCATCCACCTTGCCTCCATAATTCCTATATCCCACTCCATAAAGGGAATGAATAGTAATATGCATTATTTGATTCCCCTCTACATTTAATATCATGTGCCACAAATACAAAAGTCCAAGACCATATTCCTAAATTCATAAATCATGATCAAGTCATATTTTATCCCCTAAATCATTATAAATAAAAGTCAAATCATCGACCTAATCAAATAATGTCTTCACCTAGTGACGCCCAATATTAGGCACTAGGGGTCATCAAAGTTAAAACAATCATTATATATCAAGTTAAAAATCAATACCCTATGGTGAAGCCCAAAATATGGTACTAGGGGGTAGTCAAAATCAAATCCAACTAGAAAATAGTCATATAACTAGCCATCCTCTTAATACTTGGATCAAAGAATCAATAAATAAAAAGGTCTTAGATCCCTTAATCCCATGGCATCAATATATAAAACTCCCTCCACCATATACAATGGTGTATGAAACTATCAAACCTCAATTCCACTCCCCACCCTATCACATCAACCATACCAATCAGATCCTTCCTACACATCCTATATCCCATCATCAAATTCATGGAATGCCCCCATTCATATCATATCTCACATCCTTAGGCAGTATTGTCCCTCATAGGGATGATGAAGACACATAGTTAAAACTTTTAGAGGATGTTAAATCAAAAGTCAATAAAGGTCACCATCACATAGTCTTAGCATCACCTTTATCCAAAATAAGTGTTGGCTAACATCTCCATCTAGCATCATCATCTTGCATCTCACCCATCACAATTAAATTGAGATGCCATCCACAAGTCAAAAATCAATTTAAGAAAAAACAATCATTCGTCCAATGGTGAAAACCAATCTTCTAGTGCCTTGGGCAAGTACCATGATGTAAATCAATTTCCAACATCATGGTAAAATAATATATTATCCACATTGTACCTCAACACTCAAGGGTAAAACCCATCCATGGCATTCTTATCCTTCTCATCCCTTTTCCATTTCGCACCCCTTGTCTACCATCATATCATCCATCCTATCTCTCCTTTCCCATCTTGACCTTTGTAAGGAAGTGGAAGGTGTCTTGAGAAATATCTCTAAACCATGTTGTCATATCCTCCAATGAACATATAGGGCTATAATAATCTAGTTCCTTCATGATGTGGTCATTGGCAATCCCTAGTCCATTCTTCTTTTTTTTGCATCACCATTACCCTTTTATGATCTTATCCATCATTCCATCTATCCCTATCTTGGTTACTAGGCTTGGTATTCCCTTTGATAATAACTCCATTTACATAGTGTACATATATATTCCAAAAATCCCTAAAAATGTGAAATATGTCAAAAATATTGAAAATCATAATATTTGAAAAAGCCAAAAAATATTCCATTGTGTCTTGTCCTATGTCTAATCCCCTAGTCACATCCACCTCCCTATTTTTTGTCTTTCATCCCATCTAATATCCCTCTCATATGTTCTTATTACCATCCTTGCTTACCACATTTCATATTGGAATCCAATCCTAAGTGGTCACCCATCCCATCTTATTTTTCTCATCCTTGGCCTAGGAATTATTAGCTTACATCACCTTGTCAAAGAATTTAATTTGGCACTCATCACTTCCCTATCAAGGCCTCTTCACACCTAGCACCCATCACATCACCTCTTTTCTAGTGTGTAATTTAATTGATCACATCATTATCTTTATCATTGCCTCTTCCTACCTAGCATCCATCCAATCATTATTTTACTAGTATGAAAGGTATTTGATCTCATCATCTCCTAGTCTTCTTGCTAGATTAGAATATTATAAGGCCTTATCTATTGGTAATCCTTGGTCATCACTTTTCTAAATCCCTTTCCTTGTCCACTTTTTGATTCAATTTCAAGACCAAATCAGTATTCAAAGACTTTGTCCCATCCTCCATCCTTTTATCCTCCACTAGGGTAACATCTCATCCTAACCCTAATCATGATCATCCTCTCTAAATCCAAGTCTATCCTACATCATAATCATCCTAGTCCATCTCATTACCCAATTATCCATCCCATAATTATATAAGACATTATGACACTGCATGTAGATACTTATGTGTGTGTTACTTATTTGTTTTGTTTATCTTTTTTGCATGTTTTTATCATGTAAATATTTGATTGCCTTTTTGTCTATTAGTTAATGAATAGGGATGCTATGAAGACACCAAAATTTCCCTTAAGTATGTAGAGTTTTCTACTTACCCATTCACTTTGACACCATGTCCTCTTGATCGTGGCTATATCATGGGGTATACTATCAAGTGCTATATTTAATGGATTACTTAGACTATGATGAGATTTATGACATTTGTGATGGATTGATCACCTACACCCTCATCCTCAATCAACATCATCATCATCATCATCATCATCATCATCATCATCATAATCATCATCATCATCATCATCATCATCATAATCATCATCATCATCATCATCATCCATTAATCACTAATTGGTCTAATCATCATTATCTTCATCCTTTAATCAATCATCATCATCATCCATTGTTATTCATCTCCTAGTAAAAACTACATTGGCATGAGGTCTTTTTAAATGATGTAGGTAGCACTTTTCCACTTTTTACTACCCAACGATAACTTAGCCACTATTTCCTCTCTCACTCCCTTATATTTGTATTTGTTAGGGGCATCATTGCTACCCATTAGTCACTTGATCATATCAATTCTTCTCTATCATCATCTTCATCATATCATTCAACTTTAGCCTTGAGCTACACCCATCATTAATCTTATTAAATCAATATTATAATAGTTAATAGTTATCCCTTACATGCATCCTTTCTTGGGATATGTCTAATTCTTATGGCATTTTAATCTAATCATCATCATGTTATGGTTAATTCCCCCTTGGGATGTGTTGACAATCGTGACACCCATCATCTCTACTCCCTATGCATGTGTCTTCAACAAGAGCATCATCAATTTGTAGCTCATTTATCAAATTTAATTCATCTTCCTCATCTTCTATCATAATATCTTGCATCCCACTAATGGCATCCCACCCATCATTTCTTATTTAGAGTGGCCATTTATCTCATTCTTTCCTATATGTGCCCTCGTGGGGGCATCATATCCACCATATCCACTAACAACATCTACTAACATTTAGACATGACATGGTTTTTATTTGAAATACCATTACTCTTTCCACTTTTCTTCACTCTCAATTCCATTTCAAAGAGGGGAAAAATGTATGCACCTAAAATTACTCACCTCATTACCATCGATAATATTCCTAGTAATTGACACTAATCTCATTAATTTATCCTAATCCTAGACATTTATATAATATCCCCATCCTTTATTCTCCTTAATCTATTGACCTTATTCTATCCCATCTCATCATTAATTCTTCTTAATCCCTATTATCCTATCCTAATCCTATTTTATCTATTATTTGGGAATTTTAAATTCCCATGACCCTACCTAACGATCTACATTAGCTTATCCCTAGGTTATCCTACACCCCTAGTCCCCAATTCTCACCTAATCCTCATATAACCCCCTTCTAATCCTAATTAACTCCTAAAAAGGTTTCTAGACTCCTCTATATCTAGAACCTTCTTTAAACCTCCCTCTCCTCTTTAGAGGCCTCCAAGTCTAGAGGCTTCCAAGGAATTTAATATTCCTTAGATAATTCCTATCCATTGGATCTCCTCATCCAACTTTGAATTTTAACCCTTGATCTTCCCTCCCAAAATATATATAACCAAGGCTCCACCTTCATATAATCAAAATGAAAAATCTTGTAGGGAATCCATGCTAAATTGTCCTTGAATCAATCCTTTATCCATCATCAAAACCTTTTACCATGCCATCACTATGCCAAAAATATGAGTATAATATGCAATCAGTAATCCATTAAAACATCTTAGAAGGAGGTGATATGAAGTAAGGAATTTGGTAAGGTCTATATCATTTTGATTTGTTTCATGAATCCTTCCTAATAGGTATTTTGTGTTTTGAGTTTTAATTAGCTTGTTTAAATCATATATAGCTCAAAATCCTACTACAATATTCATATAATAAATCTAAGCATTAAAACTATTACAAACATTACGTAATCAATCCACCTTCAAAGAAAATAAATATAACCATATAAACCAGATCAAAACTCAATTAAGGGCAATGCCATTCTATATTAAACATTGTTTGGATAATAGATTACATAGAAAGTGGAAGAGAGAAAATGCCCATTTAAAGCTATTAAAGGCTTAGAGGCTCATAGGTGATCTTGAGAAATATAATATGGAACCTTGAAGTCATCCATGCTAGTCTTAACTTTCAATGGTGGTTTCTTCACTATGTTTAGAACCAATTTTGTAGAGCTTCACTATCTCAAAGTTGCATCTCTTTGCATACTGGTTCAAGTTTGGCTTTATAAAACTTAGAAGAATATTCATGTCAAGGTGGAGGGTACACATCAAGTGCTAAGATAGAGCCTTGGTTGATCATTCCATTAGTTCCATCACCTTATACCCTTTTCACTCTAGTCACTATGTGTAGCCACTTATGAGGATTCCCTAAAAAATCAAGTGCTAAGTAACTACCTACCATTTGGTGCAAGATCTATTAATATTCCTCTAGCTAATGTAAAAGGTGCCAAAATAGAAATCATTCCAAATGATTTCCTTACACTAAGATATCTACTAAGTTGGTGTGGATTCATACTTAGCCAACAAGGGGCCAAACATTACCCATACAAAATTACTAGTCCACCCTTGAACTAGTCTTTCAATGCTCTTTTTATGCAAAACTTTGGCATGTTCTCCTTTAGTTTAGCATTAAAGTCCTCAAAGCCCTTAATGGTGAGCTTGAGTTATTCAATGGTGTTATTTATCGCTATTAAGGCTATGTTGAGTGTAAGCACATCCATATTTTTTAATTCCTTTTGAAAGGCCTCAATGTTTGCCTTAACTTTTGAAACTCATCCATCTAAGATTTCTCCTTGTTCACAGGCCTTAGTTTATAAGGCACAAAAGAGTACTTCAAGGCTTTATTCTATGTCTTTGATTTGAGATATCAAGGCATTAACCTTTCCCATTATTTGGATTCACTCTAATCTACTCATAGTTTATATCCATGCCATCATCTCCTCCTTCTCCCCTTTTAACTTTTTGAGGCACACATCTATGACTGACCCCTAGTTGGAGAAGCTACAAAAGATGGCATCAACAGCATCTGTACCCTCTTGAAGTTATGTAAAGAGGTCTTCCACCTCTTCAATGTTTATATCTATCTCTTGATTTATTAGAATGCATAGGTACTCTTTATCTTCTAGTATCTACTCTACCCTCAACCTTAGGAGTATTTTCTCCACTAGCACGCATACCTTATCAACCTCTAAAAGATTCAAATTGTCAATGTCATCCAAGAGGGATGACTTAGTTTCCTTTACATGCTCAACCAATTGTTACAATTTGAATTTCATGGCCTTTACTTCCTTTTCTACTTCCATTAAGATCTTCTTCCATCTTGAATATTTAACATCATTAACAATGTTTTTCTACACTAATTTTAAGGCCATCTAGATGAGTGTGTTGGTCGACATGACTAGGTTCATTATGCAAGGGTTTATGAGAAGGTAATGATGCCCTTCTTATAGTTATTCCATACCTGGTATGGCATTTTGTATTACCTCAAATTGAGGCTCATCCATATAACTATCAAAAGTGAATAATAGTTATTGGTGCTTCCTTGTTATGGTAGCTACAAGGGGCATGTACTCAAACGTATAATAATCTTCATTGGTCTACCCCTTCTGCACCTTTTCTCTTAGGCTTGGCTTGGTGCCCTCTTCCTCAATGATGGCTAACTATATCTATTATCCTTCCTCTTCATCAGTGCTAATTCTCTCTTTAGAGCTTCCCTATGAGGTTCCTTCCTCTTATTCTAGTAGGTTTTCTTCCTTGGATTTATCACCTTAGTCTATTTCTTCTTTTACCTTGATGTTGGTTTCACCCTCCTATTTTTGTTGGGTTTATTTACAACTATGTACTTGATCTATCAAGGCACTAGTATCACCTTCCTTATCTCTAGGCACCCCTTCATTACTTAGGAATACTTGTGGTGCAACTTATTTTTTTGTGTTGGTGGGGGTGTTAGGCACCTTTGTTATTCTTTCCTCCATTAGTTTTGTGCTTGTGGTAACCTTATTCTCTTCTTTTTATTTCTTGGCCCTTTCATCTTGGGCCTTCTTTTTCTCTATCTTCCTCTTATTTATTAGTGCTAATGTCTTTTCTTCCTTGGCCTTTATTTCCTCATCATCAACCTTTTCAATCTCTTATTGGGTCATCCCATCTCTCGTTATATTTGCTCTTTTTTCTCTAACACAAGTGATATCTCTATTTATTCCTCATTAAGGCCCATTTTCTTCCATCAGCTTCTCATTTCCTCCTTGTTTCACATAGGCTATGTGGAGGGATATATTGATGAGGCATTGGGTGGTTTTTATACCTCTTTAAGAATTGTGATAGTACCACCTTGGAGGTCCTCCTAAACTTCTTTTACACTAGACTCTTCTTATCTTTCTTCTTCCTAGATGATGTAAACTTTTATCCCTACTTCTTCCTCCTCCATATCTTTATGTGCCTCTTGCACTTCTAATTACTAATGCACCTCTTACACCTCCATTTTTTCAAAGGTTATTATGTGAATTAAAACTGACCCCTTTGACTTCTTTTTATTTTCCATTTCTTGGGTGAAGTAATCCCTGGTGTGAATGTCATGTGTTTCTTATTTGGTGTAGAGGGAGTGGATTCATCACCTGAGGTGATATTTATTCTGATGCACTCCTACATCTCATCAAGTCTCTCCCCCTTTTTCATTTGGGGGGACTTCTTCTATGCTACTGGTGTTAGTTTCCCTTCATCATTGATCTAGAGGGAGAGGTCATCATCCTTATAAATACTCACACCCTTCTTTCTTGGCTTCATCTCATAATATAACATGTGGATGTGTCCAAGGATGACTTCCTTTTAAAGGGGATGGATGTCAGTGTAATCTAAGTCATCCTCCTCATCCTTGGTCACTTTTCCTCCTAGGTGAACATATTAGTGCCATAACCTAGTCTATTCCAAATCTACAGCCTTGACCAAGACGTCTAGATATTATGCATTAGGAATTATTTTGAGTGCATCCCTAAAGTATTTGGTTTTAATGGATAGGGGAGCTTCAACCAACCTAATCGATTGCCATTTATAAGCACCAATCACACTACATAGAAGTATTTCATAATGGTCAAAGTTGGCATTCCAAACATGTTTTGATGGATTTCTTCAAGGATGCACCATTTTCCCTTGAATGCTTTGATATATTAGGCATACCACCCCATTAATATGGTCTTATACTTCTGGGAAAAGGTGGGGGTAGGTGAAGTTTTGGTACATCAGTGATAGGGAATCCTTGTACTCTGAGAAGACCCAAAGGTTATCCTCATTGCCATCGAGCATGCCAATCTCCTCTATTACAATTAGAATTAACATTGACCCCCACTGGAAGGTCTTTTTGTTGTATAATATTCTAGCACATTCTTCATCATTTTCTCTATAATGAACTTTACTATATTAAAATTTACCCCTTGTGTTATGTGGTGGGTGATGTATAGGTAGACCTTGGTGATGCCTGTCTATCTACCATCAAGGAAAATTTTCAAACTTATGAGATACATAGCTACCCTCATTATGGGGTATTTTATGTCTTTAATTGGGAACACAAACCCTCCCTTCTAGTACCCCAAGAGTCTTTTGACCCTTTCAAATTCAACATCATCTATGATCATCCATTAGATGTCTATGCTAGATTTTGGGAGCTTGATGATTCTACCAATGAGATTGGCTGATAACCACATGCACCTCCTCATAAAGTAGAAGCAATCCTTCTAGATGAATGAGAAGAGGAACTTGAAAAGTTCCTCTAACTTCCCAAACCATGACAACTCATAGAGTTGAGTTACCCTGGTGGTTGTAAGTTTGTCTCAGATGGAGACATTAAATAATGTCACACCTACTTCAGTCTTGGCCCCTATATCAACCACCCATTTTTGCACTAGATATTTTGTATTTATTAAGGTGTAGTGGTTGTATTATTTTAGTTGGTAGGTGTGCATGAAAGATGCCCAGCTTTCTCCTACCAAAACCTCTTTATGAAACTTCATCTCTTAGTAGGAAATTTTTACAAGAACCTCCAAATCAACCTTGATGATGTTAAGTCCCTCTACAAGATGTGATTTATTCTTCACTATGGCCACTTCTTCTATCATCCATGCCCTCTTAGCATCCTTTTGTGCCTATGGTGGGCTAGAACTCATGCGTTTCTTCCCCATTCTAAATTGGCTAGTGTTGAAGCATGGTCTATTTACTTTGCCAAAGCCTATAATTTTAGTTGACACTTCTTACAATTACAAGATCTTTGACTGTGACTTTAAATCTCAAGCTTCATTTGTCATTAATTGTATCCTTGGTGTCACTCTAGTTTTCTACTATGTGGTTCTTACATAATATGTGCCCCACACTTCTCTATGCCAATATTAAAGGGAACATAATTCCTCTCTTTATTTAATCATTCACTTTTGGCATATCTGGGTACTTAAGGTCTCACTATAGTAGTATTTTCTTGATTCAATTTTGGTTTGCTGGTTTGGATCTAGTTCACTGCTCTAGGTTGTAGTTCAAAATTAACTTGAGGTTTGTAACCTAAACTATTTGTCCCTTTGTTGTTTTATACCACTAATTTATATACCTTCTTAATTAGAGGTGATTAATGGCATGGCATTGCCTAAATTTCTTAGAATTTTCTAAAACCCATAAAATCCATAAAAATGCTCAGCCACATACACATTCAATGTAGATCTTTGTGCCTTTTCCATCACCTCAATAAATTTTCATAATAGTATTTTTTGTGAAGTGACATGTAGTTCAAATGGCCACTTCCCACCTCACTTTAGGTGGATGCCAGCTTGTCTTGATGATATTTCTCCTACTCTTTGTTCATTTAGCATGACCTTTCATGTTCTTTATGGTAACCTAAGCATAGCACCACACATGTTTATAATTAAGCCTCTATAGTTATATATTATTTCTCTTAATATGCTTTCATTTCGATCATTATTTCTCATCTTGGTCAAGTTTTATGCACTTTCATCTCTTTGCCTTGGCCTATCCTAACCCATGCAAATCCCTTGCACTAGCCCTCCAATGCTTCACTCTCTAATTTTGATCTTTTGTACATGATCATAGTGTGCATCTTATCTCTACCTCTAGAAAAATTTCATCTTGTGTACCTCTCTTTGTCAATTAGTACTCATATTTTCAAAGTCTAGTGAGTTTCATGCACCCAAAAACTTAGGTGTCTAGCCTCAAGCACATTAGAAAGCTTTTGTGCTCAACTCACCAACTACATTTATGTATAGAATTTCCAAAATGTTTCTTTTGTGGGTCTGAAAGCCCTATTTATTCACTCTACAAGAAAAATAAACATAAAATACAAGGAAATGTTTGCCTTACACCAAAAATCATTCGAGTTAGCATAAAATAATTGACTAGTAATCGAGAAGTCAGTGTCTAATGACATAAGCTACATCTTATTACCTAGATGGCTTCAATCTATTGCCATTGAAATTTCTAGGGAGTATTTCACTTGACAATGTATACATCTTACATACACAAATTTCCAACATGTTGTGGATAACATATGGACCTATCCACCTAATTTCTAGCTTTCTCAAGAGCTTGAGGTACTTGGAGTCATAGAGCAAGACCAATGCTCCTTTAGTTAGTAACTTGTGATTAATATGTCTATCATGCCATAACTTTTTGTGCACCTCTATCTATTGGATCCACTTTTTTTGGGTATACACTTCATTTAAGCACTTTAAATAAGTCCTCCACCCTCACACTTAATGATTCTTGGTCATCCAAATGACCAATTCATGCAATGCGCAATGATGGCACCAAGAACTCCATTAGTATAGTTACCTTTATGCCAATCACTAGTTGGAATGATGTATCCTTATTTAGGTGCTTGTAGGTTGTGTGGCATGCACATAGAACTGCTAATAATCCATCATCCCAATCTTTGTAACCAATGTTGCATATTTTTTTAGGCACATTTCTAATATCTTGTTGAATGCTTCAGCTATGCTATTTTCTTGGGAATGATATGGAGAGGTCTTGTGTTGTACCTCCATGTACTCAAATAACAATATTTTTATAGTTTCATTAAGGAAGTATGTTACTCTATCACTAGTTAAACCAACTGGGCACCTGTAATGATTTATGTTTTTTTCCCATATGAATTGTGTGATAGTGGTAGTAGTCCAATTTTTAATAGGCAGTACCTCATCCCACTTTGTGAAATAATAAATGACTATCAAAATATATCTTAAGCCTATGTGTATTGTTGTGAGCATGATCAACTCAATAAAATCAATTGCCCATTTTTTAAATGGTACCTAAGCAAGAATGGGGATGAGAGGCATCTCATCCTATTAGTTTTGATTCCCTATACACTATCATATGTCACATGCCTTAGCATAATCCTTTGAATCTTGGAACATACATGGCCACCATAAGCCGAATTACATTACTTTGCATGTCATTGCATCTCTAGTGTAATGGCCTCTTATGATCCCCTCATGTGCCTCACATAGAACATAGTCTCTTTCATGTTCTAAAACACATTGCCATAGGAATTAATCTCAACTTAATTTATATAGCTCCCCACTAATGATCTAAAAGGGGGTGACACAAATGGTAAGCTACTTCTTCTCTTTGGCTGTCATGGTCTAGGGTGAAAACCTAGAAGTTAGAAATGTGGTTATCTCTACCAAGTCTTTAGGAATGTGCTAAACTCTATAGATTTTTGCATTCGACATGTCATCTTCAATGGGCACTACCACATTACTAAATTTGATGTGAGACAAATGGTCTAGTCCCAATTTTTGCTTCCTAGTTTTACCATAACTAAGAACTAGAATTCTTGAAATAGAATTATCCATCTATAAATGTAACCATGGATAATGGGATTATTCACAAGCTACTTAAGTGCCTCATGATTAGTGAAAACTATGAATGGGGTCACCAAAAATTATTTCCTAAATTTCTAGAGGGCATAAACCATGGTTAGTGCCTCACACTTGGTAGTTGTGTAATTTTTCTCTATCGAGGTCAATTTTTAACTTGAAAAGGAGATAGGATGATGCATCTTACCTTCACTAGGTTGCACCAAAATGGCACCAATTATAGAGATAAATGTGTTGACATGGATGTGGAATGGAGTCATCTAGTTGGGAAACTAAAGGATAGGAGTGCTAGCCAACTTGAGCTTCAAAGTTGTAAAGGTATCCTCTTATATTATGCCCTAGTGGAATGGGTCATCCTTATACAATAGATCCTCTAGTAGTGTTATGATCCTTGTATATCTCCTTGTAAAAATTTTATAATAACCATAATGGCGAAAAAAGACATGAACATATTTCTACATGGAATGGGTCTATATCTATAGAATAATAGCAATCTTCATGGGGTCAATGAGTAGACCATCTTTGTAGATGATGTGCCTAAGCAAAATCCCAAATAGTGTTATAAAGATGCACTTCTTAAGGTTCAAAGATATCTATAGTTTTTGACACCTCTCAAACATGAGGTGAAAGTTATCATAATGGTCACTCATGAGACCATACATACTCTAATCATCAAGGTACACCTGGAAGAACTTATGGATAAAATACTTAAATATAATGATGACCACTCTAAAGAATATTGTTGGCATATTCTTGAACCCAAAATGCATCTCATTATATATGAAACAACCTCATTATATTTCAAATATTTCCTTAGGTCTATCCTCCTCTTTAATTTTGACTTGATGGTATCCATAGAAACCATCACATAAAGTATAGATTTTACAGCATGCAACTCCATCCAAGACTTCGTCAATGAATGGATTCAAGAAGGGGTAAATGACACAAGTAGCATTTAATAGTTGGTAATTAGAAAAAATGTGGATATTCCCATCATTATTAATGCTAAACACCAAGGGGCTCACCCATTTATAATCTTTCATTGGGTAGATTACTCATATGGCTAGCATACCATCAAACTCCATTTTGATCTTAGCATGGAGATTGGGGTTCATTTTGTAGGGGTGTTTTTTGATAGGTCACAAATCATCCAAAATATTTATAATCATTTTCCTAAGGGATGGGTGGGTTCCCTTATTGTCTTGGTACTTTTACAAAAACAAATCTTGAAACTCCTTCAACAGATCCATAATTCATGCCAGCTCCGTATCAGACCAATATGTACTGACATCAACCTAGCTAGTCTTGAATGGTGTGTGGTAGGGCTCATTTATCTCTTGATGTGTATCCTAAAATTTCATAATCCCCTCATTTATTTTGATGTGGAGATGAGTAGGGTCTTCCTCATCAAGGGCATTATCATAGATTTGGCATAGAAGCTTCCTCTTTCTTATCAAGGATGTCCAATTTTGCACTTTCCATACATTTGTATCTTCATCAATCGAATCACTATTGAGTTCATACTCTAATCCTTTCTCATTGAACATATTTTTTAGGCACTCCTCTAAGATTATAGTGTCCTCAAACACTACCCTTCGAATGGCTTGCAATGGCTTGATTAATTCTAGGTTATGTGAGGAAAAGGAGAAGGTGTACCCAAACTTCTCCTTCTAGACATCCTAATTGTATATATCATAGCACATTTCATTGAACACATACCAATCTAATTCCCACATCTTTAAGGTTATATAGAAGGTGTGCACCCATAGGTTCCTCAGGGTGTACTTTCCATAGTCAATCCATGTTTCTTCACATAAGTGTATGTGTACTATTAGATATAAATAACTAGAGTATGGATAAATGTATAGGTCTTCATTCATTTTTTAAAATATGGTTTAGATGGTTGATTTTACCTCTTGTTGAGTTTTCAAGTTAGAATTCTACATTACCTACCAATGAGTGGTAGTGCTTCTCAAAGTATACACCAGTGCACCCATCTTGTCTACTTCCTTCGGGATATAGGACTCTAGGTCACAAACATATTTTTCTATAAGATTTATCCCCTTGTATTATGGGAGTGATAAAAGTTTACCTTTGTTCAAGAAAAACATTTTATTTCTCCTCTTCTTATTATAAGGGACCCCTCCTTAATAAGTGTAATCAATCTAGACCTAGCCAATCCTCATAAGTTTTGGCACCTTACCACTCACTAAATGGCACCTCTCACTAATGTTTTCATAAGTTTATTTAACCCATTAGTTTCATGCTACATTAGCAGTGTCTGAGGCTAGCTATCCATTATCCTAAAATAGTACTCTTTGGTCATTAAGGTTGATAGTTTTGGTGCCTTACACTATGATGTTGTAGATATGGTTGATATCATCTTTAAGATCAACACTTTCTATATAAGAGGGTCCTTATTCACTTGATATGGGGATCATAACCCTTTCCTTTCCATTTTCAAAGGTCATATATTTTTTCTTAAAGTGTATGTCAACATTATTTGCATAGCACCATGGCCTACACAAGAGTGCTAGATAATTACCTTGCTCAGCCAACTCAATCACTTTAAAGTCAGCATGGAACTCTGCTCCCATAATATCTACAACAAAACCTTTTAAATTTGGATTGGTTGTATCTTATATTTTTTGGCCATGAAAAACACATGAGGGGAAGGCCTCAAGGCTGGCCTACCCATCTTCTCCCATGCATTCCTTGTCAAGATATTGACTTCAGTGTCTATGTCTACAAGGACCTTATATATAAACCATCCATAAATGGTGGAATTCACCAAGATATCTTAATCATAATCCATGTTCTATGTATGTCTAGCCTCTCATGCCCTTTATATGCATGGTGCATTACTTTCAACTATCTTCTACCTGACATTATCTAAAATCAAATTATTCAATATGGGTAGCATCCTTTCTATCTGTAGGAGGTGTATAATTTCCATTAGCTCTTTACCTCAATATTCTAGTTATATTACTTTTTGTGGGAGGCAACAACTTACATCTCTAGATCTTGTGCTAGTTGGAGTTCTCCTTACAAGTTTTAAATGATGCTCATAGCCTATTACAAGACATCATTCTAGCATGTAGGGTTAGGGTAAAGCATAGATTTGTTTTTTAACCATGTGATGTACTCAGTGTGACTTGTTTCCCCATATTCTAGGTGTAACTTTGGTATTGTCATAACTGGTGTCTAAGTGGTGAGCCCATTACGAGTAGTCACCTATACCTTGACTTTCTTGGTGGTGGTCAGTTGTGCCCTTAGAGCCCATTTCTCCACTTTTATCTTGTGTCAGATCATTCTTACACCTTTGTCTACATCAATTCAGCCTTGGGTTAACTTTTTATACAAGTTAGGGCATTCTTCAACCTTGTGTGTTCCTTGACAATACCAACATGTTGGACATGTAGGGTAGTTGCATTGATATTGCTCGATAAAACTACACTTATAACATGATCATGGTGGGAATATTCTATCATCATATCCTCCACCCTACCCTTTGGCACATCTTTTCATCCCATAGCCTTCATTCCACAAACCATAGCCCTCATTTCCTTGAATTATCTACCTTATAGCTACTATAGTTGCTTGTTGTGTTCCTTTCTCCATATTTTCATGGATCTCATTGATTACATGGTAATTATTTGTGGTATGAGTGTAGGCATTACATAACCAAAAATATATGGTTGTGTTAACCTAACTAGTGCATTACATCAAAGGGAAATTACAAACATCATGCACCTCATGACAAACCTCATAGATTTGAAGCAATGTGTGCACATTCCTTCAAGGGTATTTATTCCTATTATGGCCTTCCATCTTGTATTTAGTGCACCATAATCCACTTTAAGCATCTTGTGACAAACTAGTGTTTAGTTTTAAGATTTAGTTGGCCATGGATATAATCTATGCTTCCATGAATGGGTTGATCCCAGTATTAGCACTTTTGACTACCTTGAATCTAAGCTCAAGTGTTTATCAAGGATATATGAATGTCTTCATAGAGATCACTCTTCTAAATGGTACTAGTAATCCTCTAATAAACTATTACAGTGTTGGGAGGGGTGAATACCATAAGAAAGCTTGGAAAGAAGAGTTTAAATCCTAGCATCATACAGGAGCATGCTCTTTAATAGGCCTTGGATAATTTCCTTAATCATGGTGATGTTATGTCATTCAAACTTAGAATGTTGAATTCATTTAGAAATACAACCTAAAAGGTGTTGTAATCAATCATACCCTAGTTAGGATCAAATTTCCTATACCAGGTATGAGTGTGATCAAGCAAAGTTATTACAAGCTATTTTACCTTATGCTTCAACTAGGTTATACCTCAAGCATGCCATTAAAGCTCACATTTTAACACATGATCTATGCCATTTTTCATGTCATGATATTTTTTAAAGTGCATTTCCATCTCATAATATATTTGTTGTGGGGGGCACTAGTATTTATGGTGCTTCCCCCTAGTACTTGTCCTGGTCGTGGTCCTCCAATGCCTCTGATCACTAGGTTATATGTCAACCCCATTGTTATGATTAGCACTATTGAAGTTAATTACATGATTCTACTCACTTGTGGCATTGAGCCACTTCCTTTGGGTTGTTTCCCAATCTATACAACTAACATTTTCTAAACTAGAATGTTTATGCTCATGTTATGTGTTGTCAAGCTAGTGCCTAAATGTCTAGAGGTATCCTCACTTATACATTCATAAGGAATAACTTATTCAATCACAAAATTATAGTCCAAGTTTGAAAAATGGTCAAATTTAATGTGATTAATAGGGTCAGTTACCACTCTTATTTCTTCTCCTTTGAGATATAGCGCATGAGCTACTGTTGTAGGTTTAAAGGGGTAGGCACTTTTGATGCATCTTCAATGGTCAAATTCTATAGGGATCTATCACATTCTTCACCTATCAATAGTTGTGCTTGATCTATGGCTTCATTATTCCTATCCTCATGATGTTATAATTCAAGATATCCTTTCTCATGCCCTTCCCATCACTATGAGTTCTCTCGGCACTTTTAGGTTACAAATCTTCCATCAACCTATGCCTTTTCTTGTTATAATTATATCATTTGAGCTCTTGGGTGTCAATATATTCATCCCCTTCCATTTTTATTTACCTAAACATCCCCTTCTTCCCTATTGTGCTATTAATATGTGAAAGGATTTTATCCTTCCATTCTTATGAGTTCAAAGTCATAATCCACCATCAATTTCTTAAGCTCTATGTTGAATTCTTTCATAAACATGCCTCTAGGCTCATGAAATAATTGATAATCTACTTCTTTAGGGTAGGATTATGTTGATACTATAAACTCAAGCACATAAATTTTTAGCACTCCTTGCCACCATTTGTCTACATTTATGATCTAAGTGGTGTCAAGGTGTTCAAGATTCTCTAGGTGATTTTTTATCCACTCAAGACATTGTCTATAGATTTGTCTTATGTGGGTCGAATAGGTATCCAAATAGTAGTATACATGATAAGATAATTCATAGAATAATAGCTCATATAGAACATCATACAAGTTATTCTAGGCCCACATATTTGGCTTCTATTATTTATAAGAAGGATACTTTAATACAAATTTATCTTCCACTTGTTGAAGTCAGCACTCAATGATTTTGAGAGAGAGTCAAATAATTATCATATTACACAATTGTAGAAACAAAATTCAACATTATTCTTATAAATAGAACCAAAATATTGTATAAAATTTAGTTGTCTATGTCAATTACTTTATTAGGTACTTATCTGGCTACCCAAGTCAACTCTAGACTTGTTACACTAGGCACAAACCTAGACTAATCCTATACCACTCAAAATTTGTCACTCTATTGTTTTGAAATAAATTCAAATAAGGTTAAAGCCTTATGCAGTCACCTAAATCATAGAAAATAAAAAATTAGGGCCCATGTTGTGTTATTCACGCCATGGTGTAACTCATTCTTCAAGGAACTTGGTGATTCTAACGATGACATTATTAGGTTCACTAGTGTAAACCATTATGGGTGGAGTTTATTTATTTATAGGCACAAAAACTATTTGGGGAACTTTTTTTGGTCATAGGAATGCAAACCTATATTAGGTTAGTTCTAGGATATCAATGGTGTAAGCTTTTATCTTTCTGGGCTTAGTGTTATTCAACACTAAGATGGGTCAAGGTAATTACTTTATGTCAAGGGTTCATGATTAGGACAGTTCATTAGGAATGGATATCATCATTTATCATGGATTTCTTAATACACTTAGAGTAATTCTATACAATATGTTGATGTCATTACTTACATAGGGATGCCATTAATGGGATGGATTGAAATCTTTATGGAACTCGGTATTCATATAATAAATCTAAGCATTACAAATATTATAAACATTACGCAATCAATCCAAATTTAAATAACATAAATATAACCATATAACCTAAATCAAAACTCAATTAAGGGCAACATCATTCTTCATTAAACATTGTTTGGATAATAAATTACATATCAAGTAAAATAGAGCAAATGCTCATTTAAAGTTACTAAAGGCCCATAGGCTCATAGCCAACCTTAGGCACTATAATATGGAACCTTAAAGGCATATATTTTAGTCCTAAGTTTAAATTTTGGTTGATTTTCTATGTTTGGAACCAATTATATAAAGCTTTGATATGTCAAAGTCGCATCTCTTTGCATACTAGTTTGAGGTTGGCTATATATAACTTAGAAGAATCTTCATGTCATGGTGAAGGGTGTACATTAGGTGTTGAGATAGATCCTTGGTTAATAATTTAACTATATCCATTAACTTTTTCCCTTTTTTCCCCAATCACCACATGTATCCACTTATAAGGATGTAATAAAAAATGGGATGCCAAGTAACTACCTACTAGCTAGTGCAAGATCTATGAAGATTCCTCCAACTAGTGCAAAAGGTGTCAAAATAGAAATCATTCCAACTGATCACCTTGCATTAATATATCTATTTATTTGGAATGGATTCATACTTAGCCAAAAAGGGGCCCAATAGATTCTATGATATGTTTTCAAAAATCTTGTGTGACCTCATATTGGAGATGCATGAAACCTATGTAATAAATTGAATCAAAACATGGGTAGAATTGTCATTATCTCATTGTGATATTGTTTCTTCTATCAAATATACCTATCAAAAGGTCATAATTCATAATAATGCATTAACTGGTTCATCCCTCCAACATAATGCATCTGCCACCACATTCTCTTTTCCTTTCTTATAGACTATTTCAAAATCATAGCCTAACATTTTAGTCACCCATTTTTTTTTTCAAAAGATAATGGTTGTTCTAAAAAATATTTTACACTATCATGATTATTATTTGTCTAAAAGTGATGACCCATTAGATCAGCTCACCATTAATTGACTACATGTAAAATAGTCATCTCTTTCTCATATATTGGTTTGAGCTAATTTTTTCCTTCAATTGGAAACTCTCAAGTGTAAGTGGTCTACCTTCTTGCATGAGTATATCCCCCCATGTTATATCATGATGCATCACATTCCACAACAAAATTTTAAAAAAAAGTAGTAGCCAAAACTTGAGTGGTGCACGTATCCATTTTCACATTCAAATGCCTTGATAGTTGTATCAGTCCACTGTGAAGAGTCTTTCTTCAATAAATATGTGAAAAATGTTTTAATACTACCATAATTTTTGATAAACCTATCATAGTAACTAATTATCCCTAGAAAACCCCAAAGGTTCTTGAGGTTCTTCGAAACCTACCACTCCATCATCACTTGGATATTTTTAGGATCAACTTTCACTCCTTCATATGAAACAATATGACCCAAGTACTCCACCTCTCAAATTATAAAAACACATTTGGAAGGTTTGACATAGAACTAATGTTGTTTCATAAATGAGAGTACATAATTCACATGCTTCAAATGGTCTTCCCAAATTTTTTTGTAAGTGAATATGTGATAAATAAAAACACAAAATTTCTCAACAATGACTTTAAAACAATGTTCATCAAACTATGACATGTAGATAGTGCATTTGTGAGGCCAAAAGGCATGACCATAAACTTATAATGGCCCTCATGAGTTTTGAAATTTGTTTTAGGTATGTCCTCTTTGTGGATTTAAATCTGATGATAACCAGAGCAAAGATCCAACTTGGTAAAATAAATAACACCATTCAATTCATTAGTAAATCATCAATTACTAGAATAGAAAACTTATCTTTGATTGTGTACTTGTTGAGTTATCTATAATTTGGGCACATCTACCAAGTGTCATCCTTATTTTTGACCATGACCACCAGGGAGTAATATTCACTTTGATTATGTCATATGATTTATTCCTACAACATATCTTGTACCATCTTTTCAATTTCACTCTTTTGGACATAAGGATATGTGTAGTGTATGATGTTGGGTGGTGTACTTACAAGAAGTAGTCTAATGGCATGATCATGAACTTAGCTTGGTGGGAGTCCTTTTTTTTATGTCACCAAAAATAATATAATGTTTATCTATCATCATTTATAAATTAGGATAGATAGACTCCTTGGTTAGTTTAACCTCTATAGAAAATAAGCACGCCATAAATTCTTCAATACCTTTTTTGAGAATCTTCATCATCTAATGGCAAATAACCAATTGTATAAATTTATCTTGTAATCCATGTAGTTCAAATGTCTTACCTTTTGAATAGGATAACATGAATAGTTTTTATAAATTCATCTCAATAGTGCCCAAAGTGACGAGCCATTGCACTTCCATAACAATCTCAACCCCTCTTATGGGAATAGAAAACATATGAGAATCTAACAAGTAGTCTCACATAGTAAGGTTAATATTGTGGCATTTTATATAATAATTGATGATACCACCATATACAATCATGACCTAAAATAATGGATTTGGGTAAATGAAACATTTCAAATGAGTATCCAACTTACTATTGATGAATTTATGCATACTCGCAAAGTCAATCAACACAATCAACTTCTATTTCTTGAGGAATCCCAACACCTTAAGATTTTGAAGAATATTGATACCTTAAAGTACATGATAATAAATAGTAGGTTTAGAATATTCATATTCATCCTTGGGTTCATCTGAACCTACACCTTAGGCCTCATCATCTTTTCCATCCTCATTGGTGCCTTCAATGTAAAATAACTTATTATCATCAAAATGATGTCTTTTGATCCATTTTATATTGCAAACAAAACATATTTTTTTTGCACATTTCTCATCATTTTGCTGAGGGGTCAATTTTTTAGTCTAAGGAAGTGATGGTTTTATGAAAGTGCATTCATGGACATTAGTGAAAGGTCTTTTTTTTATCATCTCTTTTTCCTCTACCATGTGTGCCCTTACGATGACTTTAAATATTAATTGGGGAATACACATGTGAACCTCTAATTGTATGTTATCTTTGAGGTTGACCAAAAATAGGTCAATCAGATTTTCCTTAGTGATTTCCACCACATGTAAGGAGATATTCTAAAATTAATGAATATAATCCATTACAAACCCTATTTGGCATAATTTGGAAAGCTTGCTAAAGTAATTTTTTGAGACATTGTTGTGATAGTGGAGTTGTAGTTCCTCAAAATATATAGACCAAGAAACCAAGAGAATATAACATTGTAATCATCTCATAGAGATGAATCCAAGGACTACTAATTTACACAAAGTTAAAAAAAAATTAGACTCTTTTTTAATAGTTTTTTCCAAAAATCACTTCAAATAAAACTATAGTGACAAAAAAATTAAATTCTTCCTAGATCACAAGTTATATTTTTTTGATCATTCAGCTTGTAGGAAACACACAATACCAAATTTGAATAAAAACTATCATATAAACTTTCCCAAATAAAAGATCTGATACCACTTGTAGTGAAATTACTTAGATATGTGCACAATAAAATATTATATCATAAAAATAAGAGTAGAATATATATATCCATAATAATAATTGACATAAGAACAAAATAATTGATTAATTAATTGATCTACTTCAAAGGGGAAACCTCCACAACAATGAAATAATATCATAATTCATAATATGATGATCAAATACTAACCACTACCTCATATATATACTCTACTTGATTGGGGGTATTCCATAGGATGGCCTTGCTAATAACATAGAGAAATATGACAAGATATTATAAGAGGTATGTAAGACATAAGTTGACTACATGTATCCCTAGACATGCCATAGGTTAAGGGTGTATCATAAACCTTGGACCACATAAAAATTAAACAAGCAAAAAGTAATATTTTAAAAATAATGGGTTCACTAAAATATTTAATCTATTTTAATTGAATAAACTCCAGCTAGTAAATATTAAACTATTGAAATAGAAATGTTAAAATATACATATGTGATATTAATATATAGTATGCTACAAAATTTATAGACTTTGAGATTTTTTGAAAAGAGTAAAAGAGCCTAAGGATGTGCAAACCTCCCTTAAACAAATTTAATTTTAACTATGCAAGTTGATTGTGAATGAAAATAGCTTACATGTACCTATGTATTATATCATGACTAAATGTAGTAACTAACTGTGTGATGGGACAAGTCCAAAAAAGGAGGACATGAACATACTAAAGCCTTGTTTGATGACTATATTGTATCCTAGTTGATTGTGTGCATGATTTTATGATCTAGGTATATGCGACAGTCTGTGAGGGTTTATTGATTAATTATGTGTGTCAATTTGATGAGTGGAAACCCTAGAAAACCCAAACTATTTTTCCTATAAAATAAAAAAGATAGGGATATGTAAAATGGGGAATAGGGTCAAGTGAAAAAAACCTAGAATAATTTGTGTGTTGCCTACATAGCCAATGGATCTCAAGCCAATGTATCTCTTCCTTTGAGGTTGATTATATGATTCATGATTATGCAACTATATGACTATAACTATTAGAATGATTGAAATGTTTGATAATGGATGTGTTTGACCTATAATAAATAATATTTAGACTTGGCTTATGACTATTATAATGCATGAAAATTGAATTTGAAATAAATAATTCTATTTTCTTATTGTGTAGTGATTTGAAATTGGATTCTTAGGGGGTTTATAGTGAATGCCTTGATGTGCTTTTATATGGAAACATTTGGAGTATTTTCACCAATTGACTTTACAAGATGTGTGGGGGAATTATTGTAAAACATCTTAATTTTAAAAAATAACCATTAGAGTGTGGAGGAAGAGGTTACTCTAGTGGAAAATACCATAGTGTAGCCATGTCTAACATAGTGCAAACTTGTCCCAAGAAACCAATAAATATAGGGATAGGTCTGATAAGAACCTATAGATTTAATAGGGATAAAATTTGCTGGAATAGGGGTGTTTATATGATATTTGTAGTTTCTTTCAAGATAATGAAGGATTTATAATAGATTTAAAGTTAGTAAAATTGAAAATAACCAAGTAAGGTAATGATGTCAAAAATAAACATTAGAAGGCACTTAATGATTATTATGTGTTTACATAGAGTTACACATAGACTGTAGAGGCCACTATCTTTTATAACACACCTAATTAACACTACAAATAGTTCAACATGTTCCATAATGAAAAAAAGTAGTGATACACTTGTTATTTCATAATGGATACCATAGTCCTTCAACTTCTAAATCCACTCATCATACCCTAACTTCCATGAGCATTGAGCATGATATACATGGTACACCACATAATTCTATACTAGATTTTGACTCATCCCTATTAATACATCCCATCCATAACATAATATCCCTCCACCACCTGATATGATCCCCTTCCCTAGTACTCTCTCTTAGTGCATAATTATTTAGTTTTTCCAAATTTCAAAATATTCAAAAAAAAATCAAATATTCAAAAAATGCAAAAACATTCAAATATTCAAAAAATTCAAAATCAGGACCAAAGCATGACATGATGTCTAGTTTATATTTTTCCATATATTATTTATTACATATTTGGTATATGGAATATTTTATATATACACACATTAATTTCATGATATCTTAGTGTTTTAAAAAACATGTAGGGTACACATGGACATAAAGATGTTGGTTTTCCCTTTACCTAGTGTCCATGTCGATACTAGGAGCATCTTATTCCACAAACTTTTATTGTTATAGGTTATATATTTCTATGACATTTGTACCATGTTGATCCACCTATATTTATTACACGTCCCTTTATAGTTACTCATTTCTTACATAGTGACACATGATATTCCATTTATTATGATATGACATTGATACATATGGATGGTGTAGATTGGTCCTTTGTTCTATGCTCCATTAATGTTAATATTTTACATGATATATTACTTTGTGTGTTACTATTATGTATATCCATTTGGATTTCTTGATGTTACATCCTTTGATGTCCCTTTTTGTGAAATTTTTTATGTATGCCTATGTGTGGCCTTTAGCCTTGATTATTGTGACATCTTAGGTCTCTTGTATTGAGCCCTTTGGCCTATGTGTGACAACTAACACTTGTGTTTTCTAAGATTGATAACATTGAGGGGTTCCATGATCTATATAATTCACTATTACTATTTAGTTTTATTTAAATATACTTAAACTTCATGCTTCATTGATATACCTATCTAAACATGACACTTACATGCCTTGCATTATACATACATGCCTTGATTGATACATATATTACTAAATGACATATTCTCCATAGATCAAATGATATTAAATGATGTTATATTTATACATGACATGTTATAGTTCATTATTATTTGATATAAATGACTTATAGCATACATACCTCATCTTAAAAGGGGGCATTATGATAGACTTGTCTTAGAGACATAAGCCTTCATGAGCATAAAATCAAAGTAGAGTATAGGTTTCAAATATTTTAAAAGTTCATATGGTTCAGATATAAGATTATTTTAGATATATAATATACATTGGAAAAATGATACATAATATTGGTGTATGTACACAACATTTTACAGGAACATAATTTCATAGTTACACATTCACATTACATATGGGATATAGGTTCTCAAATTCAACATACATATTTAGGGGGATTGATATTGGTTCATGCACATATACAACATAGTTATGGTTAAATGGAAAAAAAAATCATTCCACTTCACACTTTTCATATCTATGATCATGATATGGGCATGGACATGGTCTATTATCTTTTGATCATGTATTATATTTTATATTGAGTAAAACTACATAATCAAACATGCATACATAGTGTTTTATTTTATATTTGAACTTTGTTTGATTGGTTCACTCTATATTTTTCCTACATAGTTATTTGGCTTATTACATTATGTATTTTTTCCCACATTCATGAGGATTAGGGTATATTATCTCTCCAAATAAATATCGTGCATAGTTACACAAGTTTTGGGCATGATCACCCCAAAACTCTCCAATAATTCAATGAAGAAGCATCATATCCAATAATATGAAAAGGTAACATGGTTTTTCACCAACACATAGGTGTAATTTAACCCTTACTCTTTCAATTTTCAATTTCATATTTCATATTTTACATATGGACATTGAGTAGTTCATTATCATTTTAGGTTTTTATGGAGTAAAACTACACATTTAGAGCCATCTCCAAAAAAGGCAAAGTGTGTTGTATACACTCAAGTATATTTTATCATTTTTTATAAAAATTTCATTAATAGAATAAAAATGGGGAATTTTTAGATACTAAAATGTGGTGTTCAGTACTTGATAATGACAATCTTGACACACATTTACCACACATGATTTAAACCCCTAAACAAGGTCATAATTTGTTATCTTCTCACATTTGCATACTCTCTTATGAGTCAACCCTTTCATTATGTTGTTATATATTTACCTAAACCTCATTGTATATTTCAAACCTACTAAATATCCTACACAAACATCTACAAATTTTCATAGCATTCCACTTGTACATAGGTCAATTCTAATAGTTATGGTCATTATCGCTAGTCAATAATGACCTACACTGGTCAAAACCATCCTGATCCTAGCAATGGTTATTTTTAAAAAAAAATCCTTAGGGTCATCACATAAGCCTAGTGTGTTAGTTGTATGAGGAATCATTCAAATAGATTCATTTATAAATAAATCAAGTTCTAATTCAAAAGGGAACTAGTCACTTATCTATGATACATCTATATACAACTCCACATTGATAAAATATGCCCTATTCTTCAAATTTTTCATACCTATACTAGGATCAATCATAATATAAGTCTAAATCACTAAAAATCCATGTCAAAGCAATAATTATCAAGTACCAAAGCTCCAATCATTCGTTGCATACATAACGAAGGAACACAAATTTCATAATTACACTAAGTGGGCTAACTATGTGTGGCTTGATTTTCATCCTTAGAGTTTTTGATATGTAGGCAATGATAAATATTCATATGGGGGGGAGGTAGCAGGGGGGCAAGAGTCATCTTGATCCATTACACTTCCTATGTATTTTTAGGTTTCTAGCCCTCACAAGTACATTTTGGGTTTTAAGGCAAAGGAGGTTAATTTATGGATCTATGAATGTTATTAGGGTTAAAAATCACAAACACAAAGCAAATAAATAAAATCATATGTGACCATACACTCATTATGCCACACTTACACATAGTCTAATTCTAACTAGTAGGTTAGTATCAACTTATGATATTTACTCGATCCTATGAAACTTACCTAACATAGGTAGTAGAGCAATTCCTAAACTGAGTGAACCACAAACATGTTTATCCCTAATTTTTATTTCCATAACACATTTATTATCAGATATTTAACTAAAATAAATAAATATTGTGAAGTATTTAGTAGTTTCCATATTTATCATATACCCTTATCAAATCAAAAGAGCCAATTATCAATATTTTATGTTTAGATGTATGCTTGAATGTTATATATATTAATATGAATTACATTTCAAAGTTATATCTTAATTATATTAATCTAACTCATTAATAAAAATTAGGTTAAAATAATTATATGTTGTGATCTTTGATTATTGATTACATTATATCCATCTCTTACCTTGTGTCATAATGATTACCTATTATGTGACAATGATTACCTATTATGTGACAGTGATTGCCCATTATGTGACATTACCTGCTCATTTTGTGACACTACATCTTCATTGAGTGTATTATGTGTGAATTTAATTTTTCATGACATTAAGTTTGATGATGCATGCTTTTATTATGTGTATAATATCCATGACATTATATGCATATGTGTGGATACATCTAGGATTTTTTGTTGAGTTTGTGGTATCATGACCCATATCATGCATCTTTCTTCTTGTTCTATATCATGAATTTTCATGTGTATTTTATTATTCAATGCTTATATATGTGATGACTATTACTGCATGCCTAATTTTTATATCTATCTTGGCATGCCACTTGTATGACTTAGGATACATGTTTTATATATGATTTGATGATCTAGTCATATTATGATAATATATTCTCCTCATATTAGCACATAATTACATTCTAGAATATTTTTATATAACATGATGCATATAACTATTTTATTTTGAGATGATTAATTTTCAAGTTACATACATCACTTTAAAATGGGGTATATTGATGGGTTTATCATAAAGATTCAAGCCTCTATACACAATTTATAAATTATATGATTTAGATGGTTCAACATGGATCAAATTATTATATTGGTTTAGGTTATGAGACAAATATATATATATATATATATATATATATATATAGAGAGAGAGAGAGAGAGAGATTTGGGGGCATATACAATGCATATGAAAATATCTAACAAGTACATGAGTAACGAGTTTTCATATTTATCAAAATTGGGCACATGTGTAATACATATACAGATATTTTACATGTATATGAGTAACAAGTTATTAAATTTATAAAAACTAGGAGTAGAGTGACATATAGATTTATGACATTCTATATCATACTAGTATATTTCTATTAGATTATGGGGCATGGATGTTGATCATGCATGCACTTTGTTTTGTTCAAGTTGGTAATGAAGATATTGAATGTAGAATTTTGAATCTAAAATTTGTCTAAAATATTTGAGTCAACCTATTTATATTACATACAATCATTAATATGGTTTCACCTTTACATATGAGCTTAGTACAAATCTCCACCTTTTCTATCTTAAACCTATTTTAGGTTCAAGATTAGTTGAATGAGTAGTGCAGTTGAGGTTCTGAGGTCACTTAACTACCAAAAACTTATCCTTTTTCATGAGGGTGGAATTTATCCTCCCAAACCATGGTTTTATAAAATGTCACTTGCCTTGGGAAATAATTACCCTAGTCTCGAATATTTCAAAGGGCACTTCAATTCACTTACAAGTTTATTCCTTCCTTGTTCTTCAAATTTTAAATATCTCATTGAGCTAATTTACTTCAAATTTCATCATATATGAAAACTTATTGTTGAATGTTTCATTACAAATTTTTATGGATTAAATTGGATACTAGAAGCTTTCTCCCCAAGATAAAGTGTGGTTACACACTAAGGTACACAATATCTTTATCCTTTTACTATAGCATTGGAAATACTAGAATAAAAGTGGGAATTTATAGACATATAAATCTAGTATTAGACACTTGAAAATTTTAGTCTTGACCTATATTTATCTTGCATGACTTGTGCATACACATATATTTTTCAAATTGTTATTTACCCATTTTTCTTATATGGGTTTGACCTTCCTGATTTGTTATCATTCACTTATAAGAAGTCCCTAGTTTGTGCCTAATTTGCTTATTATCCTTTTGTATTTTTATGGCATAATAATTTACCCAAAGAATCACCTATTTAAACATAAGGCATAAGTATATTACTATCTAAAAGGCATATATCTATCACCCACTAAGAGGAATTCTATTATCTAGACATTGATAATAACAACCCTAAAGCTTCTAAATCATAAATGCCTGAAAAAAGTAGGCTTGAGACACATCTAAATCCATTAATCCAAATCAAGTTTACATATTTTCAAATGTTCAAATAAAATTTATAGGTTGCATCCATACTATAAGACCACTATTACACACATACACCTAACTAGGAGAACTATGTGTAGTTTGATCCCTCTTCAGAGTATTATAAATGTAGGCAATGTTCAACCACTCAGTAAGGGTTGGTTTATCTCAAATCAACCCATATTTTCCATTCCCTTTTTAGGTAAACCTAGTGTCAAAATTAGAGATAGGGTATGTAAGAGGAAAGATGAATATAAACTTGTACATAACATTGAGCTTTTGATATTGAACAAAATAATAGTTTATAAGTAGGCACAATAATCTATGTCAAAATAGTTGGGCACATCTCATAGGGATGTTTTTGATAGAGATCAAACACCTTAGATTTTCCACATGCATCTAGCTACTAATAAATATTTTTAGGTAAGTCTAAATAGTCAAGTTCCAAATTAGAGCTACTCTAGATCCATTTTTAGTCCTTTTTATCCATTGCACACAATCTCAGACCTAAATAAAATAACAACCAGTTAAATATCCTAGTCTTATTAGTAATTTATATAAATAGTAAAGTAAAATTGAACATTTACTTTTATATTCAAATCTAAGTAATTTAGATATATTTTATACAATTTTAATATTCATATTTTTATACTTGTTTAGATAATTAATCTAAAATAAGATAAAATATTGAGTAAATTTTTTGAATCATCTATTGTAGATGGATTTTATGATTTAATTTGAGAACCTAAATACAAATGAGTAGAACTTGAGTAAATATTTGTTTAGAATGGCTCACATGCGCCTTGAATATGCCCCCAATCTAATTACTCATGTAATTTAAGTCATATAACTTATGTCAAAATATCATAATATCTAAAAATGGTTTGCATAAGTCACATAAATACCCTCGATATGATAACATGTTTAAATTGAATCGTGTAAATTGTGTAATAATATCATAGAATCTATGAACTGTCACTCATAATCCTATAAAATAATTTATTAATGCCCTATATTTTCCCCTAATTTGTATCAAATATGTCATCATTTATGTAAAACTTATAATAGTCTATGTAAAACTATGATAATCTAAATAATGTGTGCCCAAAATCTAAATAAACATGTGTAAATAACTTAATCTCTCAGATAAGCCTATTGTGTATTTCACTTTTTCTAGGTGA
Source organism: Torreya grandis (assembly GCA_037957365.1). Taxonomy (NCBI): domain Eukaryota; kingdom Viridiplantae; phylum Streptophyta; class Pinopsida; order Cupressales; family Taxaceae; genus Torreya; species Torreya grandis. The sequence goes on from JARHVA010002830.1 coordinate 1,647,266, forward strand.
GGAATGTATCATGTGAATTACTTATTTCAAAATAAAAGAGTTACATACATCATGTTATATATATAAATGTAAATCATGTGTTAACATGATTATTTTATGTCATCGTTGTAAGATTAAATCATTTAAGCATATATGAAACATATAACTAAGGCATAAAAGTGTCATGTCAAGATAAATATAATAATGAGGCATGAAAAGTAGACTCAAAATAAATAAAAAATCATAAATAAATTGAGAAATAAATACATATAATAAATATGATATATATCATGGTGTTTTATCAAATTTGGGATTTGTTAAAAAACCCTAAATGATAACACTATTGTGCAAAATCAAGAGAATAATATAAAAATGATAACATTCACTGATTTGGAACTATTATATTCTATAAACTTACTAAAAATAAAAAAATTAAGTATAAAACAAAAACATAGCTGGAAACTATGCCTCTAAGATGAATCAAGATCTTAAACTTTTTGTACATAGAGGTCTAGTGGCTAGAATTAGGAATCTATAACTAGATCTAGGATTGGACAATAGTGTTGGGAAGAGAAAACTAGAGATATGTTATTCCTTTCTAACCTAGGGTGATCCTATCCACTTGTAGTGAGGAAATCAAGGTTTTTATGTTCTCTATGCCTTCATCTGTGAACCTGTATCTAGTGCAGGAGATTACGATGACTTATAGAGACCATTGTGTAATTAATTTTCATTCAAAAAACCCTAATTCCTTGACATGTGAATACCAAATAAAATAAATGGGAAAAAATAATTTATTAGTTGAAGTTAGATGAGACCTCAACACCCCATGTGTTTAGCACTTACTACATACCAATACTCTAAAGAGGAATCAAACTTCATGTAGTCTCCCATGATACAATGGTGTGTGAATAATTGGTGTAATATGCTAGATGATGGTGAAATATTTATGTGATTAGACACATTAAAAATGAATTTTAACCTATATAATGTATTTATACTTGAGTTATATGCTACTAGGATTGTATGCAATCAAATTTGGGAGAAATAGATATTCTGATCTAAGTGTACAAGTGTGATTTTGGTGCTTTTCAATGTAAAAGGCACCTTCTATGAAAAATGGTTTGAAAAGTGTTTATATATTCATATCATTGAAAATTATTTGAATGAGGCTCATTAGGGACATAAGTTGACCTTCCTTCAGTTTTGAATTTGGAAAATTAGTTGTTATTTTATGGGAAGATGAGAGAGGGAGGAAGGACACTAGAGTAGTGTGTTATAGTCCTCTAGGATGCTCTTGTCCAATGCATGATTTTATAATGATGAGTGTTAGGCAAGGCCTAAAAAGTGTATATAAATACCTTAATTTGGTCAAACAACATAAGTATTGTCTTTTGTAGCTCTTTCATAAGAAGTTCTTAATATTAAATGAAGGTCTTGTTCACATAGTCACTTTGGTATTTTAGGTCATTATTTTGACTTATTTTCCCTACTATTTGTACTTTTTATGGTCTTATGTCATGTTATCCTAGTCACAGGGGTCCCTAGCCTATTTGACATAGTCACTACCCAATTTTTTGCCTACAAGACAATAGTGTGACCTTAGACATTAGTGCATCATGCTAGTGTCCATCTTAGCACTATTGTCCAATGGTCACATTTTTAACTTGTTTTGGGTCCTTACCCTTCTTTTTGGTCTCTTTTTATTATTTTATCTATCTTTTCACCTTGTCAAATTGTGAACAAGCATCTTTCATTCAAGTTAAAGTTCTTTTTATATAAATATCCTTACAAGGCATTCTACATCTATCACTTACTACTTTAGCACATAATTACTTAAAAATTAGTCAATAATATAGATAATCACTCTAGATATTACTCAACATCACATATATATATATATATATATATATATATATATATATATACATGATTGATCAAAGAAGGGCCTAAGTAAAATTCATTCTAGCATAACATATGTGTTGATTATACACATTCGTTAAGGGAGAACTACATGTAATATGAGACCCATATCATTGGGGTTAATGTAGGCAACAACCAGAATAGCAAGGTTTCTACATCATGCAATTTTAATATCCCATAACCCATATTTTCCCATAACTTTTGCATTTTATTTGTTTATTGTTTTGTGTGTGTAGTTGTTTTTTAGGGTTTTGAAGGAAAATTATCCAAGAAGTGACACAAAATAATGATCAAAAGCTCTTGAGCACACCTATAGAATCCTAAATCCCCCTCCTAGCATCCCCAGATGTCAAAAGGCTTTTGTCCATAAAAGGACACTAGCACAGTGTGATATTATCCCTCTAACCATGCTAATGTCCTAAGGTAGTCAAATATTTATTTTTAAAAACAAAATGGCTCTTGGCTATATTCCTGACCTGTTTCAGTGGCGTCACCATCCATAGTTACTTATTTTACTCTAGATAAGTGAATCTTCTCCTTACACTCATTATTTTAGGTAAATATATTTTAACTAGATATTTATAATATATATTTATACTTACCCTCTATATTCAACACTTTAACAATCTAGGATTTACATCTATTAAGTCCTAAAAGGTTAAATAATTTGGTGAACCCAACTTATTTTGAATATTACTTAACAACCCTAGTTTAACCTAGGGTTTGCCTTATCTATTTTTGTGTAATAAATTAGGGTTTATAATATTCTAATTTTTTATTGATTTTTTCACATCATAACTAATCCATATCAGTCCTTTATTAGGGTTTAATTGAGTCAAAATATTATAATTTTTTTGTCTAACAACCCTTCAAACCCTAAGTTATCATACATCCAAACATTAGCCCTTGCAGTTTCAAGTCAATTTTTGATTTTTCTATACTTTACATTGAATATATAGAATATTTTCAAATATATTTATGTTAGATTATCTTCTCCCCATTATTTTCTTATTGTTCATTTTTTACATTCTCTTTTGTGGCAAGTTAAAAATGACTTCTAAGGAACCTCTTACCCCTCACTTGGTTGACCAATTTCTAAAAAAATTGCATAATTATACAAATAAATGGACCAATTTTCAAACTTATATACTAGAACATGATTATGAGCATGATTTCATTTATGACAATGATGATTGTTGTTGTAATTATGGATATGATGATTACTATGATCATGATAATGAAAGTGATAATGAGGATAAATTAGATGCATCTTCTTCACCTTTTCCAATTTAATTCAAAAATTAAGTAAAAATGATGTTACCCATTTTATAGATTCACAAACTAAAGTGGATGATATTATTTTGTCACCTTATTTTAAATTTCAATCTCAACATAGTGATTTCATGTAAAATATAGATAATTCAAATCTCTCTAGCTCTCTTACTACATGTAATAATATACCAAATGCAAATATGATTGGTACTTCTTCGACCCTTGACTCCATTATTGAAAATAATGATAACATATGCATTCCACTCATAGTTAGTGTAGATACATATTGCATTTCACCTACACATGATGATGTATTGTATAGTATTAAAAATCTAAAATCTTCTTCCACTCCTCTTATTGAGCATGAAAATGATAATTATTCTATTTTTACCTATACAAGTGAAATAGATTTTGATTTTGATTAAACTAGGAATAAAAATGATTACTATGACTTTAGTGAAGAAGAAATTAAGTCTAGTCCTCTCTCTACTTCACCCTTCTCTCATGTCAAAATTGGTTTCTTATTTAATGTCAATTTAATCAATAATATGTCTTAAAATATAAGTGTGCAAACTTATACTCATGTTCATAGTTTACATGTTTTACATTCGCATGATCAAAATGTGTCTTCCATTCCCTTAACATGTGATACTACTTTACCAGTTAACAATATAAAAGATACCAATGAATCTCCCCCACCCATCCTTACAATAGTAAAAACCAATTATCATACTAACCTCCATAAGGGTGATATCTAATTTACCTCTCACCAGGTCCAAGCTATCACCCCTTTAAAGGTTATGGTGAGAAAACCCAATATCTCTACCCATATTCCTCGATGTAGTGTGATAATGGCTAGAATTAATAATAAGATTCAAGGTTTAAATGAACCTCTTCATGATGTTAATATACCTTCACAAGAGGTAATCCCCTTGATACATGTTGTGGGTAGTTTACAATAACAAGTACACCAACTCACCTTGGAAATTAAATCATACTATTCTTGGGTTGATGATAATGTTCTTCATGCCAATCATATCCCATTTAGAATCTTCAATACAAAATTATCAAAGAAATTTTAGATACCAATACCTAAGTTTAGTGGACATAGAGACCCATACTTTCACCTTAAAAATTATAGGAAGGTTATGGCACATGTAACTCAAATTTTGATTCTCTTATATTTATTTCCATAAACTCTAGAGGGTAAATCCTTATCTTGGTTCTATCATTCACTCACTGTGGTTCACTACATACATACGATGATTAAAAGAGTGTTTTCTCATGCATTATATTTAGAATAAGGGACCTTGAGTCACATATGAAAGGTTACCTATAATACACAAGGTAAGTTAGAAATAATAAATGATTACATCTTATGGTTCAAATCATATATGTAATAGTTGATCTACCAGATGACAAATTTAGAGACACATTACATCTTTGTTAGAGGCCTCATTTTTTCTCTTAAAGATAAATTGTTATATGAGACATCCAAATCATTATGGCATCTATGTTACACAACTTTAGCATTAGATAAAAATTTGGAAATAGTTGAGAAACATTCAGAGGTAAATTCGAGTTTAGATCTCTCATAGTCATAGTCATCCAATATGGTACAAGAACTTAATCCACCCATGATCAATGAAAAAGTGGAATAGAAACAACAAATCAATATACTCAACAAAGGAAAAAATCTACTTCACAAAGCATTTTCCACTATGAGTAAAGCACATGACACCATCAAAGGGGATATATAGTATTCAAACAAATATAGACCTCATGATATTGTATTTACATTATTAGATAGGGGATGATCACACTTCCTCATACTAATCACCATCCATCACATTGTTTTCATAGAGTAAGGAATAAACCATATTGTAATTATCACCAAATCAATGGACATTGGGATAACAATTATTGTTCACTCAAAGATTATACTGACCAATATGTCAATAGAGGTATTATAGAATTTACATAGGGGGAATCAAGATCTCGTTCTCCACTCTATCCTAGATAACATTCCCCTATGATTGAGTTATCTAGATAAATTCCTTTCAAGGATCCATTAGTTACTCAGCATATGAGCCACATTATTTCTAGGACAACTGCTTATGTAAAATCTCATGCACCACAGATTCAAAAGATATATCAACTATTTTAATGAAATTAACCTAGTTATAGCAGTATGGTAACAAAATGGGAAGTAACTCAACCACTAGTTTTAGTATGACAACCAATTAATATTTTTTCCAGAGATCATAGAGATAATGACACAATTTTAGTATGATAACTAATTAAGATATTTTTTAGAGATCACAAAAATAAGAACACAATTCTAGTATGATAGCCAATTAAGTTTTTTGTTACAAAGTCTACAAATCCAGCTACTAGAAGTACACCATGGGTAGTATCAGTTCTACAGCCTACTTCTACACCTACACAGTATAAGCAGTATGGTCACTTATTTACTATGCCATCTAGGCTCAAATAGTGTATGTCACAGTCACATGATCTATATTCACCTATAGTATAACACTCCTATGTCATTGATATTAATAATTAACGCTCATAATCCAATGTCAATATCTACTCAAACATCTATATATAATTAAAATCAATTGCCACTATCTAGCCATAGAATACATTTCCATATAAACAAAAGAAATGAATATAATCAACTGTTTACTCAATTAAATAATTCCATAAATCATAATGTCAAGTAACATGATGTCCATATATATATATATATATATATATATATATATATATATATATATATAACTCAAAAATAAGTTTCAATATAGTAATACATAATTACTCAATAATCAGATTTTGGTCACCAAGACCAACCTCATCACCCTGACTCTCAAATACATACACACTATAGCTAGAAGCTCCTACATCCCCTCTAGATCTAGATTGATACCAAACTCTATGGTTGCATTCCCCTTCTCATAGCATCATTACCTTAACTACCAACATTGCATGTTCTTGCTCTAGGTGAATATAGTCATCCATGATCCTATTACCTACCCCACCCAGACTATAAGGTGGGCACATATCTCACCTCTATAAATTGGCACATGCCTCATCTATATTTTTAGCTACCCACATATACATTGTAGTGCAAATGGACACTCAATAAAAAAGGTGGTCATGAATGCCTACAATTCTTGTAGTCCTCTCCACTAACCCATATTCCACATCATCATCAGGGATGTGTTATGTTAGCTCTCACAAAGTAACCTCAATAATGGTCTCCTAGTACTCATTATTTCCTACACCTACACACACTAACACAATATGTTAAAATAAATTCAATAAACCATTAATTCAATCCTAAAAAACAAAGCATGTAAATCTATAAATGAGAACATACCCTCAACTACACTAATAGGCATAAGGTCTATTAAATCTTCCACAATGGTGCCATCTCATGGAAATAGTGGCAGCCATATATGATATCCCCATCATAATAAAAAGGCATCATTAGCCCTTACATCATATACATCAAGAATCTCTCTCACAATATCTCACTCCATTAATAAAATAAGATCTAACTCATTTGTTGTGGATCTCAGTCTACTACCTAGCCTCATTAGGGCCCGATTAATCATCAAACACATCCATGGTATAGGAGGCACATCCTATAACACACCAGACTATCATGCCACATGCTCATATTAGAACCTCTAAAAAATTATGGTCCATTGATCATGTAACCATAAACTCACTCAAATCTATCTTAGTTGCATCCCATCCTTAGGCCATCCTTGAAATGCCTTGTAGGTTCTCCAAATAATATCTTTGGATGTCACTCAATCTAATACCCATTGATAATGCATTATGCTCCTCAATTGCATATAAGCTATGTTAGTCCATCTCTTCATAAATACCTATGGGTGTGCCTAATCTAGATGGGAAAACCCCTCAGGCCTATCCATTATAATGTGTTCATAGTTTAAACAATGCAATAATATTGAGGATCCAATCCCACCATTACACAACTCCTGAGTAAAATAGTATAAAGCCTAATATAAGTGGGCTAGCATAATGTAGCCCCATGAGTATAAAGTCTCATGATCTTGTATGTCTTATGAAACCCAATGCATCTTATATGAAATGGATATCTTATAACTTTCCACAACAAATGAAGATATTAACACTGTCAAAAACTTCCATAAATGTGAAACATTAGTTATAACAATCATAGATAATAATACATCACTAGTACTCCACCAATGATGGGTCCCTATACATATGGTAATAAAATACCTCGAGGTTTAGTCTATATCTATATCCCCAACTACCTCCTATAAATTAGCTTGCTAACTAGTAATGGGCAATCTTAGTTTCCTCTACACATCTTCCAGGATAACAGTAATCTCCTTGGTGAGTAGCCAAATAATATATGTATCAGCATTCCACTACTCACATAATGTAGTCACAATATGGTAATAATAGGGTGTTAGTGAAATTAATTCCATGTAACCCAGACCATCCCTATTTATAACTGCTCTCTCATCATCTATCAAGGACAACCCACATAAGCATTCCATCATCTAACCACTATAAAACTACGTCATATGCACATCTACCTATAAAATACATAGAATCAAATAATAACATCTCTAAATGATAAATATACATGCTAAAACAATTATTAAATGTAATTTATAACAAAAAATTAAAGGATTTAGTCCATAAGACATTAACATTGTAAACATGACACTAGCATTAGATGTTAGCATGGTCTATGGATGGTAATATGGCAGCCCATGACACTAGTGTTGTCCTTGGGACACTATCATAACCCTCCAAAAAAATGGAAATAATCTAGCTAAATAATGTTAAAAATAATAAAAAACTTAATTAATAAGTCAAAAACATGAAAAATGAGGGATTCCTTACTAGAGTGACCTCCTCATCGACCTAGATGAGCACCTTCACTTCCTCATAATGGGTCACATTTTCTCCTCATCTCCTTGACATATTTTTGGGCTTAGAGAAATAATTATCTCAAATAAAAAGGTTCAAATGATTTTTGAAATCAATTAATTAACCTATTTAAACCATGTTTCCAAAATTCCACCCACCTAGGGTTGACTCTGCATGCAAATTTCTCCAACTATTACCTAGATCTTCCAATTGTGATAGCTTGATAATCATAGATATAATTTCTAATCCATTTCTTGTGTGTAGGACTCAACAATGATATCCCTATCACTATACCAATTACACTTTTATCCCACTCAATCTAACTGTGTAAATGAAAAAACTCATATTTCCTTAGCAAACTCACTTTAGACCATGGGTCTATCTTAGTCCCAATTTATAAATGTTTCCTCTACGATCACCAAAAATTTGATCTTGAAATCATATTATTAGCACTAACTATCACTAACATGCCTATCAATGTCACTTTTGATTTGATACACTTACACCAGTTTGGGATCTCTCACCAAAAGGGGGGCATAAATACACTATTCACACTAACATAGTTAGGCTCAAATATATAGATACATAGTTGACTCAGATTTTCTAATTTGGTGACTTAGATATTCAGATACACATAATGGCTTAGATATACAAATACATATATTGACTCAAATAATTAGATACATGGATTAGCTTAGTTATTTAAATACACAAATTTACTCAGTGACTCAGACACTCAGATACACAGATTGACTCAGATATATAGATACACATATTGATTCAAATATTTAGATACATAGATTGGCTTAGATATTTAGATACATAGATTTAATCACTGAATTAGATATGTATACATATTTTTCTTTACTCAGACACTTGGACACTCATATAATCAGATGCATAGTTTGACTTAGATTATGAATATGGGGCACATACATGGTACACCATCCCTATACATACATATAATTTTATGCATAGGATACATAAATACAATACTCAAATATTAAGTTTTGAGTCATGATGTAGGGCACATGTCCTTGACCCCATAGAATTTCAATAGGTTATATAGATGGAATGGAAAATTATCCCATTATCTATGTATAGATTACTAGATTACACTTATATTATCACCAGGATTTCACTAGATTGGGTCATATGGCCATTTTTAGTTATTCATACAATTTTTTTCACTAGACCCAGAGTACATCAATTTGTGTAGGGTGTATTAGAGTAATAGTTTTAACCTCCAAGAACATTTACTTCTCAAACATAGTTACATATCAGAGTGGGAGAAGAAGGGCTTGTTACTCCACATTCACATATTACTTATCAGATTTAGTTACATATCAAAATGGGGGTAAGAGTGGCTCTTTCCTCCACATTCACAAATTAATTCTCAGACTTAGTTACATGACAAAGTGGTGGCAATTAGGGTTTGTTTCTCCATAGTTATAGATTACTCCTCAAATATAGTCACATAATAGAGTGGGGACAAACATGGATTTTTTCTCACAATCTAGTTGGTTACTCAGATTTAGTATAAGGGACACACACATTATAGATTTATTATTCACAACCAACATTCCAAATGCCTATCCACTTCTCTAGGTAAGAAATGGGTTGGGTCTAGAAGACATCCACATAGGTAAGTACAGGTATGCATTTTTCTTTTACATTTACTCTAGTACTTTAATTTCCATTAAATTACTAAAATAAAATAAGGGTAAATGTACACACCCTAATTTGGTCAAGTAACACATGTATTATGTCTTTTATAGCTCTTTCATAAGAAGTTCTTAATGTTGAATTAAGGTCTTGTTTGCATGGTCACTTTGGTCTTTTAGGTCCTTATTATGACTTATTTTCCCTACTTATTGTACCCTCAATGGTCTTATGTCATATTATCCTAGTCACAAGGGGCCCCCCAGCCTTTTTGTCATAATCACTACTTAATTTTTTACCTACAAGATAATAGCATAACCCTAGATGATAGCATATCACATTAGTGTCCACCTCAACACTATTGTCCAATGGTCACATTTTTAGCTCGTTTTAGGTCCTTACCTTTATTTTCAGTCTCTTATTATTATTTTATCTATCATTTCACCTTGTCAACATAAAAACAAGTGTCTTTCATTAAAATTAAATATCATTCTTTATAATGAACCTCACAAGGTATTCTACATCTAGCACTTACTATGGCACATAATTACATAAAAATAAGTCAATAGTATAGCTCAACACTCTATATATTACTCTGTATCACACATATATATACATACTTGATAAAAGAAGCACCTAATAAAAATTAATTATATCATACCATGCATGTTAATTATGCACGCTTCTTTAGGGAGAACTACATGTGATCTAAGACCCCTATCATTGGGGTTAATGTAGACAACAATCAAAATAACAAGGGTCTTGTATTACATGATCTTAATATCCAATAACCCATCTTTTCCCCTTCCTTTTGCATTTGATTCCATTATTATTTTATGTATATGGGTGTTCATTAGGGTTTTGAAAGAAAACCAGCTAATTAGTGACACATAAGAATGATCAGAAGCTCCTTAACACACCTAAAAAATCCTGAATCCCCCTCATAACATCCCTAAAAGTCTCAAGATGTATGTCCAAAAAAGGACACTAGCATAGTGCTCTACTATCCCTCTGACTATGATAATGTCCTAAGGTAATCAAATTTCTAGTTTTAGAAATGAAAGGGATTTAGGCTATATTCTTGACCTATTTCAACATCATCACCATCCAAGGACACTCATTTTACTCTAGATAAGTGAATCCTCTCCTTATAGTTGTTATTTCATGGAAATCAATTTTAATTAGATATTTATATTTACCCTCTATACTATATAGGATTTACATCTATTAAGTCCTAAAAGGTTGAATCAGTGTCTAAGGTTTATAAATATAGGGCTAAGTTTATTCAAGGGTCATATATCACCTTAGAAGAGTGTGTAAGGTGGTTGAAAGTGATAAAAAGGGGCCCTATGATAGTTCTAGATCTAAGTGTGTAAAAGAGTGGTCACAAAGGCATGATTTTAGCTTAGATGTTAATATTACATGTCTACATTTTCCCCCAGCATCAAAAGTGAAATTACTAGAGTAAAAGGAAAAGAGTGTGTACCTGAACTTAAATGTGGAAAGGAGACCTAGATGTAGGCCACAATGTTGAGTTGTGCTCCATGCAAACCTATAGTAAAACACATATAATATAATTTTTTAATTAAGATGAATAATCAAAAATTAAAGAGTGATAAGGAATGAATGCACCTAATTAATTACATGAATTGTTGTGCATTTTTTGGTGTAAAATGTGTTGTGAAAAATGGTGACTGTGGTATGTTATGTGTTTGTATTAACATTGAATATATTATGTTAGATTTTGAATGCCAAAATCCTCATCTATAAGTGGGTGTGGTCAACAACTCAAGTGTGCTTGACTCCATCATCATCATCATCCCAAATTATTAGAGTAACTTGGAATCCATATATGAATCCTGATATATATAACTAGTGCAAAAAAATGGTGTAGATATTGGTGCAAAAATTGGTGTAGATACTGGTGTAAATAGCAAATCAACCACTTCATATGGAATAAGTTTCAATTATGGTGTAGCACAAAAATGGTGAAAATACTGAGTATAATCTAGGTTTGGTGTATACAATGTGTAGAATGACATGAATTATCATTCCATCTATGAAACTAGTGAAAAAACTAGTGCAATGAGGAAGCAATGTGCCACGTACATGCCCCCAACTAATATTTGGTTCATATAGATTCTAAGACTGAGTAAAAAAACTATGACTCTAAGTAAAACTAGAGTGCCAATACGTAACATGTCACACATGATTGCCGCCAAACTTAAGCAAATCTAGGATATATTATGTAATTTTGAGTAGTTCTAGAAACTACAAGTATAAAACTATTAAATACTGATATGAGTAAACTAAGGTTCTGAGAAATTTTAGAAATGCTTATTTTTTAAGAATTTAGACAATAGTATAGGGAAGCACACTAGAGTAGTACTCTCTGTCCAATGTGCCCCTCCTATCTAAATTGACTTTTTGTGTGTTTTTTAAGATTTAAACTATGTCAACTATGTAACCACTATTGAAATTGATCTATGTACTTATATGGGAAGGTCAAGTCTCTAAGACAAACCTATGCGAATTTCCCCTCTTTTGAGATGAATTATTAATCCTACATAAGAACTTAACTCAAAATAAAAATTTATGTAGTAGGTTTTTATGATGTAAAAAAATGTAAAAATGATTAATATTGACATCATGGAAAATTATGACATCATTTTTATGAAAACTAAGCATATTAATAATGTAAGATGTATGTGAAAAAAAATTCATAATAAGTGTGTCTAGATAGATGTGATAACAAAGCATGTAAATAACTAAGCAACTAAGTATATAACACTAGATGGAACTACTTAGGTTGGAATGCATGATTTCCATCATGGAATTAGAAGGGGTTGGGTGCATGATTCCCATCATGGCATCCAAATATGAGCAAAGAAACAAGCAAAGTGTCATCTCCATGGCACACATAATCAAAAAGTACATGCACGACACATAAAACACATGATAGAAGGTCAAAGGGACAAAAATAATGGACATGTTCAAATGTCAGTCACTTGAATAGAATACACATATAAAATCATGTTAAAATGCCCTCATGCACACATAAGGAAATAATGGAGGCTTAGAGACACATAGAAGGACATGTTCAAATGTCCACATGCACAAATAGAAAACACACACAAGGAAAGCTATAATGATTAATTCATGGTGTTGCTCCCTTGAAAAAAATGATTTTTATTTTGGAATGAATTTTCAAACTTCCTTTATTAAAAGCAAATTATTATTTAAATTTTTATATTTCCTTGTAGATACTCTCTCTCTCTCTCTCTCTCTCTCTCTCTCTCTCTCTCTCTCTCTCTCTCTCTCTCTCTCTCTCTCTCTCTCTCTCTCTCTCTCTCTCTCTCTCTCTCTCTCTCTCTCTCTCTTATTGTGCTTTAAATGAAATTAATTTCGTAAATAGATATTATTCATTCATGTTTGTATGTTAAATGACTAAAAATATTTAACTTTTCTCCTTACCCTTTTCTCTCTCCTAATACTTCTCCTAAAACTGAATATGGAGATTGTTTATTACAAATTCAAAGTGGAAAGTGTTTATCTCAAATTTGAATATTATAAATGAAAATGTGGAACTTTTCCATTTTAAACTCATAGAATGAAAATGAAAATGAAAATGTGAAATGTGTACCTATTCATCTCTTCCAATATCTTCTTTTAGTTGGAAATTGAGTTGGTATTGTAGTTGGGTTATTTCAAGTTTATGTATTACAAATTTATTTTTGAAAATAATTATGTTTATATTAATTTGATAATTTTAATTTAAATATATTATAATATAAATTTGCATGCATAATCATATTTGATTAAAAAAATTGAATACACACACACACACACACACACACACACACACACACACACACACACACACACACACACACACACACACACACACACACACACACACACACACACACACACACACACACACACATAGTGTTACTAGGTAGTGACCATATTTGATTATTTTGTAAAGTAGTTTTATTTTCTTACATATTGACCTTAGTCACCATTAGATATTTGCTCAATATACAAAGCTTTCCTAAGCAATGTAATCCATGATTGTTGAGAATTTGGCCTCATTATATAAATGAAACATAGGTTCCTTATAACATTGATTATTATTTATGTTATCATCTGAGAGTGTTTTGGGTAAGCACACACATCTTGGGATGCTAAAGTGTGTTATGATAAGTGACCTTTCGATATGTCATTCTAACCTCTGTAGATGACTAAAACTTTAGAATCTTGAATTAAGTTAAAAAAAATTATGTGGTTTTGGGGATGATTTGTTTTGGGCATGACAACTTGAACCAAAATAAAAAAGAGGGGTACCATAATTTTAGAGGAATTAGGGTGTGTTTTGAAAGCAACAACGTAATGGTCTTAGGACCAACTGTGAAATATATTATAATGTATAAAATTGGTTTACTTGTAATACTATCATAAAGAATATAAATATCATATGAGGTTAATTAAATCCCTTTGACAATATCCAATATATGTGACAAATGTCTACATACACACATTTTTACTTGAACCATTATTAGTCATAATTGTATTTATTTCCTATGAATATGCAATTATGAATTCTTGTATGAATAGTGGTCCACCATTAGAATTATCTTATTGAATCTCATGATCATAAAATATAATTGGATAAGGATCCTTTTGAATTTCATTAACAAAAACTATGAACCCATCAATTGGATGCGCTTTGGAAGCTTTTGGTGGTTTTATTTGATTTAAAATATGGACATTACCTTGATCTTTAGATTAAGTGGTAAATTTTAGAAGAGGATTTTGGAATATTTTTAAATGTTTATTTGGTTGAGATAATATTTCATTCAAAGTTTTGTTGAGATCTTATACTTGATTTTTTTTTTTTAATTATAGACACTTAAAATTGGTGTTTGGCACTTTTCTAACATCAAATTTGGAATACTTTGATACACTTGGACAATATCTATGTATTTTACTCTTAAGAACTGTTTCCTTGTATATTTACCCTATATTATCTTGGAAATATATATTTATGAATAATATTTATTCATGATCAATTGAGACTATACATGAACCATTTATAATCTTACATGTATATTCTCCATATTTTAGATCCCTATTTTCCACTTCTAGGACAATATTAATAGACCTAGATAATGTTGGTTACCAAAGGTGTCTTACTCTATCATTAGTGTCCAAGGCCCCTGAATGAATATTTTTCAAATTGGGAAGTATCCATTAGGTTATCTTATATATGTTTTATGTGTCAGTCATAGTGACAAACTAATGAAGAGTCATCTACAAATATAAATCACACCTAAGGTTATTAATCAGATGGAATTTTTTGTAAATATTGAGAAATCACCTAGTAATATCTTGAAATATTTAAAAATGTATACACACATCTCAAAATTTTGAGGAGAAACTTTAGATCAATCCATAGAGTGAAATTTAAATATGCAATGTCAAAGTTGCATGGTGCCTAGAATCAAAGATCAAAATATAGTTTTACATTCTAGATTATTCAATATTTTACATACTTACACAAATATGTGGGAGAGAAACATGGATTTGATCCATATTAAAAGTATTAGAATGTAGGAAAGACAGCCATTTAGTGGGGAGTGGTCAGGTCAATCCAACCCAAAACATTAACCACTTTTTAAAGGCATCTTATGTTCAATCGAGTAAATTAATGTTTAGAAGAAGGATGGAAAACATGTATTTCAGTAGAGGATAAGATAAGTGAGAACACATACAATAATATTTTAGGTGTAAATGTAGGTCTCCTAGAAATTTTAGACCTCAATTTACGCAATAACATTGTAGGTAAACCTTGATAGTGTCAATTTTTATAGATCTTTGACTTTTGTGGCTACATCCATACAGGTTTTCTATGACTCTTTATGTTTGAAGTAGTTTCCGAAGAAAATATAATTAATTTAAATATATAATGACATCTTATATGTTTAATAGGCATAAAAAAATATCTAATTACATCATCCATCTCTTGTCTTGTCATATCTAAATCAAGTAGTTATAGTTTGAGTTAGACTTTTTAATTAATATTACTATATTTAGTTTTATATTTTATATAATATGAATTAGTGCATATTTTCCATTATTTTATATCTCTTAGGTAAAAAATAAGTAAAGAATTTTGGTTAACCTAATTATTTATTTGAATGTGAAAAAACCTAGGTTTCCTTTTATATTAGGGTTTTAAAAATATTTTATTGTTTTAGTTTTATACCCTCATTGAGGTTTGATTTTTTTAATTTATTCTTTATATGATATTCATCATTTTCCCTAGTTTTCATAATTTTCTCCAAGGTTTTATGATTATTTTCCTATCAAAATTTCTCATATTAAGGTTGTTTCTTGCCTTCATACTTTTTCTAAGATATATGATGTTAGATGTTTATAAATGGTGTCTCTAAGGTTATCAAGTGTTTTGATGAGGTGTCATGTGTGCTATAATGACAATGACAAAGTGTGCTTCAATGTGATTTAGTGTTCTTATATGGTTCTTCAGTGTTTATCTTAATAAAGTAATTAATGGATGATATTGATGCTATGGTCATGTTTTAGATACCATACGAGATGTTATGAGTTCTTAGAGTGATTATGTAAGTGAAATAAATTAATCATAACTAAAAAAAATTCATTAGAATAGTTATATGAATTTCTAAGCTCAAGTAATCATCTTGGTAGATAAAGTTAAGTAGTCAGATTGATGATGTCATATTTCATGTGTGAAAGTTTCAAAATAATGTTGGTACCTGGATGGATTTCCCTATCAAATTTTATTTTGTATTTCAAATTTTAGGTCATGAGGTTGAGTGCAGAAAAATTTATTAAGGTACAAATTGGCCTCTCATATAGAGTTCACTAAGTTTCTATACTTAGCCAAATTTGCAAGAGAAGATATAATGGTGAAAATTTATTTGGATCAAGGATATAATTATGATAAATATAATCATATAAGGATCTAAAGGCATGTTTTAAATTCAAATAGTTAATATTACATGCACTAATGACATTTGTCACAATCATAGAGTTTGAGCAGTAGATCTATGATGAGCATGAAACCTATCAGATAGAGATCAATAGTGAGTGTATGATCATGTAATTAGAGATAAATAGTACACATTAATAAAATAAGATAAAGGATTCTTAAACTGAATTTATAACTACCAAGTGGCACAATTATATTTACCAAATGGTATAAGGTGCACAGAAAGCACGTAGAGCTACCAAATAACATGATTACAAAAGCACAAATCCAAGATCAATGGTGAGAGATTATAGGTTATATAATATGATAATGATAAGGAGATATATGGAGTGATTTTTTCAAATTTTTTAGGGAGAATTAGATTATCTCAAATTTACCTATGTTTATCATTTACATAGTGATCATCAAAATTTGAATATTCAGATTAACAAGGGAAAATCAATCTACAGTTTTTGTGCTATATCTTTTGATCCAAGATGAATTTATTGATAAAGTAAAATAAAGATATAAATGACTTAAATTAAAATTAATATAATATAGTTATAAGGTTTGAATATTCCTACATTCAAATTTATTAAGCTCCAAAGTTTATTATGTGTTTGACCATGTTTTGCAAGTGACCTGAGAATGATACTTAAGTTACTCTTGATAGTATCTTGATGTTTAAAGATGAGATAACTATTGAAGAGTGTTATATACTCCATTATTAACATATATGTGGATTTTTTAGGTTTTATTAATCCATATTTAGTGTGAACAATTGATTATAAGTTGACTATGTTTGTTAAATGCACTGGCAGTTTGAGTGACCATCTTGTAGAGGTAAGTTGAAGTTGTTCTTAGTAGAGTTACGGAATAAAATGAGAATGGAGATGTTATATAAGTATATAAGGATTATAATTAATTTTTTAATAATTTTCACCTAATCATATATGGAGAGTAAAAATAGATTTATTGTATTTTTATTATGTGTGACCAGTTTAAGTGGTTATTTTTAGAGAGTTTATTTGAGTTCTTAGAGCCTGTGTTGGAGTGTATAAGATACATGAAAGTATTTAAAATATAATTAATGTTTAATCCATGTGACATAATAATATTTATATATAAAATAATTTAGTATTTGCTTCATAAGTTTGAGACTATGTTTTTTGTGTATGAAAGCGTAAAGAGCAAGGAGACCTAATTGGTAGGTTCAAGGTGTGAGTTGGTGTTTCTGATGGCCTAGACCCATATAAGAGTAATAAAGGGATATTATAAATATTTTGGATGTTTTTTAATCATTGTTAAAGGATGAATGTGGTCCAAGTGGTCTCACATGAAACATGTGAGTATGAAGGCCTAATTGTTTTAGGTCTCACCAAGACCTAATGGTTGTTTGGGGCTATTGAGGTAATGACTGACATAAGGAATGTGTGGTTATTACATGTAATGTGTATGAGTACATATTTAAAATGTGTTTAAAATACGTAAATCATCTTATTTGACCAATATGGGTTAAATGAAGAGAGTGGTATAAGCATAAGGTCTAATTGAACTAATTGTGCTAGTTGTGAGTGAGTGAATTCAAGTAAAAAAGAGAAATTTTGAAAGAGAAGGTTAGGTAAATAAACCATAAAAATGTGAGAAAGATAAAACATGTATATCTAAACAATTTGATATAGGAGGACACATAGGTCATTGGACCTAATGTGCCTAGAAGAGGTAGTTTAAGCAAGTTAGACCTAGAGGCAGCTTGAGAGAGATTAAAGGTGAAGAGTGTAGAAAAAGGTGATCATCATCAGTTGAAGAGTAGAAATAGGTGTTCAAGGAGATATATTCAGGTATCTAAGTGGGTGCTTGGTTGACTAGGGGGTTGGTTCCTTCTTGAAAGTTAAATCTTGCTAAAGGTCGAGTTATAGTGGGTGCTTAACTAGATAGGGGCAGTGACTTCTTGTGGGATTGGTGTCTCACTAAACTAAGGGATGGGTCTTCTTTGATCAGAGGGTGATATTATAAATGTTGGATCTTGTTTTATAATATTGTCATCCATATTTTAGGATTTAGTGGATTTTATCATCGAAGAGTGTTTCCCATATATTTGATTTATTCATGTGATGTATGCTCTTAAGTATGCTTTGGATGCATGTTCTTACATGTTTATGTTTCTTGATCAAGATTAATGTATGCTGAATGTTTAAGAGTTAGGAATTAAATTAGATTATCTAGAATGACTGATTCACCCCCTCTTGGTGATTATACCTCTAACAATTCATATCAAATCATGACCTTTTGTGTAAGTTTAACCACTTGAAGGTGATCCAAAGTATAATATGGGTGAAAACATAATCATGTTTGATGAAGAAGTTTGCCATGACAGTGAGGAAGAAGCTGATCTAGAATATGAACTCATGATTACACTTGGTGAACTAAAGGAAAAAAATAATAATTATAAAATGGGGAATATGATCAGAGGTCTTGAAGCACAAGTCAGATATCTTGAGGAGACTTTATTAGGAAAATCCATGAGAGAGGAAAAAGAGAATCAAGAACTAATCAAGTCCATTGAAAAGTAATCATGTAGATTGAAATATGAAATGTATAAAAGGGCCAAGGAGGATAATGATACCATTAAAGTCTTATAATTTAATTAAAGGTTGTAAGTTCAAGTATTAAGGATAAATAAGATGAATGTGGTTAATTGAAGCCTAATCTTATTTCCTTGAAGGATGAGCATGAAAAGGTCATAATCAAGATAGGCAAGATTGAATAAGAACAAAAGATATCAAAATAATTCAAAGAGGATGATAACATGAAAGACAATAAGTCAAATAGGTCAAAGGTAAAATGAAGAAGCTAATCAGACAACTAAATACTTCAAAATATACCAAATCTTTTATGGGCCACTATTTTTTTGTCATCTTGTTGGTCATAAGGCAAAGGACCATATAAGAAGAAGTAACTAGTTAAAGGGAGATCACTACCATATTCAAATAAAAGGTATAAAAAACATTGTTTGTAATAGTTGCTAAAAATTTGGTCATATTACTAGGTTCTACAAGAAAATACCATCAATTCAAGATAAGTTTAATCAGAATCCTAGAGTACAAGAAAGAAGATAATCTAGACAGTTCAATGTAATGAGATATTCATCTTAGAGTCATTGTTATGCATGTAATCCATTTGGCCACATTTCTAGAGAATATAAAAGGAGAAGAAATCAGTCAAAGAAAGATCACAATCATCATCAAGCAAAAGGTATGAATGATTTTGTTTGTTTCATATGTTATAGAGTTGGTAACATTGCTAGGTATTGCAAGAATAAGTTGAATGAGTTATCAAAGAAATATAAGGTATATGGATTTGTTAGTGTGTAAATAAGAGATCACAAATGGCTGTGGAAACCTAAGACTATTAGGATAGATTAGACTGAGACCAAAGATGGTTTGTTTGCCATGATAGACATGAAGGAAAGTTGAGAGTTTCTATTGTCTACATTAGTTAATAAATTTGAAGCAAAGAATGAAGTCAAAGATCCATTCAAATTCAATCTAGTAATGAGGTAGGACTTTAATTCAAATGAGAGTATAGAGATATGGGAGTTTCCTAAGTTTTGGGACTTTTAGTCTCACTATGTCAAAGGGGTGTCTTTCTCCAAGCTTCAAGGAGACACTTTATATACAGAGGAAGCATGGTGGATGCTAGTTGAATTTTAGTTGATGTCTCATGAAAAGAAAGATATTTTGAAAATGTTCTAGGATAAGGGAGAGAAATGAGTTTTATGTAATTTATTCAAAGTGTTTTTATGGAATGATTCAAAAGGTATATTCAGAAACAGTGATCCTAAAGTCAAAATTTTGGTCAATCCTTGATGGATGGTCTAGTTGGTTAATATGGTGAAGAATGAAATTGTGTATGCAAGGTCAACAAGAAGGGAATATAAGTTTCTAGGTGTCTGATCAAGGATGATGAGTTATCAAGATGTTATTTTTACATAAGAAAGGTGTGTTGATCTTGTTTTATAGTGCTCAATGTATGTTCAGGGTTTTTGGTCTTGAAGATAAGATCTTGTCAATTTTTGTTTCTTAAATTTATTGATCAAATGTTTAAAGATTGAAGACAAGGTTGATATGGATTATGAAGAGCATGTGTTGTCACATTTTTTATATCATATAGAAGGTCTTAATTTATATATATATATATATATATATATATATATATATATATATATATGTCAAGTTAAGTAGGCCATGAAATTAGGGGGAGCTAACTCAAATAGTTTGGAAGGATTGAAAAGCTATGTATAATATGAGGGGAAGCATGTGTGAGATGATCTAGTCATGGTAGAGATATTAAGAATTCTACTATAGATGTGAACTCAATAATGTTTATATGATGACTTGATCAAACCAAGTCAGGTGCTATGATAATGTATTAAATCCTCATGCATAAAAAAAGGGGGAGATTTGTAAATGGTTAGGTCATAGGATCAAATGACATATAATTGAATCTGAGAGAGAAGGTATGGAGGCAATTTTGTTAGTTATCCATGGTTTAAGATGTTTTGAAGGTGATAAAAAGGTGCCTAATCTCTGGTGACTTAGGGAGATTCCCTCTTAATGTTTTCAAGGTAACTTCATGCAATTTTTGATGTTCATGTATGTTTTATCCTCATAATATATATATATATATATATATATATATATATATATATATGATCAAAGAAGTGTAGTCATGGAGCTTTTTTGAGAATATCAAGGTAATAATAGGTATCCTCAATGATAGTGGGAGTCTTTATCATCTATCATATGTGGTCCTTTCCTATTTTTGGTCTTTGAAGTCTTTTCAATTCTGCAAGATCCGGAGTTGAGCTAACTTTGTCATTGTGTCAAAGGGGGAAAAAGTAATTGTAGAGAAAGATAGAGTCTATGAATAAGTTTGGTATTGGTGACATAAATGACAAAAGGGGATAATTTTGTAAGTTTTTCAATGTCGTCTCCAATTTGACCAAGGGTGTTGATGAGTTATCATGTGTGATATAATGACAATGACAAAGTATTATTCAATATGATTAAGTGTTCTTACATGGTTATTCAATATTTGTATTAGTGAAGTAATTAATGGATGATATTTATGGTATGGTAATGTTTTATATATTGTATGGGATGTTATGAGTTCTTAAAATATTTATGGAAGTGAATGGAATTCATCAAAAAATCATATGAATGTCTAATCTCAAGTAGTCACCTTGGTAGATAAAGTTGAGTGAGTAGATTGATGACATCATATTTCAAATGTGTGAATGTTTCATAATTATTTTGGTATATTTATTTATTACCCTATGAAATTTTATCCTATGGTTCAAATTTTAGGTCATGAGTTTGAGTGTATAAAAATTTATTAATGTGCAAAGTTGGCCTCTCAAACAGAGTTCACTAAGTTTCTATATTGTTGATGTTTTAAATTGTGCTTTGTTTCAGACACCAACAATGGGAAGTTTCAAGATGTGGGACATGTGACTTGAAACAACCTCTAGATTTTTAAGAAGTTGGTCTCTTCTTTATATCAAGTGTTTGGGGGGAAAAGGGATAGGAATCTAAATAGAAACACAAATGTAAAGAAAGAAAATCTAACTATGGTGATGCACCTGAATGTAGTTTTGATCCTTAATCCTAAGCACAGTGAAACTATATGTAAGATTCAATTACATTAAAGAGCAGACGAGGCATGATCAATGTAAAAGATAGAAATAATAGAAATAGAGGCTCACAGCTTAGACTACTTTTTTAATGATACATGAAACATCAACAAAGGCACAAAACTCTATCTTCTCATTAATTCTCTAGTCATATAAAAGGCACAGAAACATGCACAGTTACATAAACTTTACAACTTGAGAAAATAGAATAAAGGTAAATGATATTCCTAGTCACAACTCTAAAAAGTCTAAAACACTTTTCAATAATAGTTTCTTCCTAAAAAAATATCCCTCTGAGTATCTCCCCTTCTTCCATTTATCGCCTTAGATTTTTAGATAAAATAATGTGAAGTTTGGTGCATTTAATGCCTTGGATGCATCCTGGTCTTATCAGGAAGGGCCATGCTAGAGCAAGGTGGCTGCCCTGACTACGGTGTGTCAATTCATGTCTAGTGCCTCCTCTCAAGCCTAAATATCTCATTCCATCACCTTATTAGCTACACAACTATACATCCTACCTTTTGCTCATAGGGGACAAATATATAGCCCTTTTAATGTTTTCAAGCCCCAAAAAACTACTCGATGGACTGCTCCATCAACTAGAAATAACTTCTGCTCTATTTCGCTATAGTTCACTTACTAAAAAAGATACACAAGATTCTCTATTATATTAAAATGAAAGAGGGCACTTAGTCAATTCTTTAAAAATCCTCTTATTTCTTAGGAGATACCGAAGGATGACACTTGGCACTTTCCACCTAATTTATCGAAGACACGCGACACTTTCCACTTTTCCTATATCCTGCTCAAGAACGCTCTACCTTTAACACCTATCATAATCTACTTATTTGATACTTAGCAATTTCAACAAAATAAGACTCACCACATTCCTTGCTTAATTAACCTTTAAAAGGGGGAAGGATGAACGTGGCAATCTCTGCTTGCTCTTTAGCTATGCTTATAGAAATATTTGAGATGCATGTTAGGCTCCTACAAATCGTGACACTTGGTGGCTTCTGCATACCTTTGAAATAAAACCTAAGACCCACCACAATCTTTATTCAGCAATGAAACTCAAAGATGATCTCTTGGATGTCGACACATGGAGGCTTCCATGACTTTTAGGAAGATACGTGGCATCTTCTGCTGCCCTTGCTAAGGGTATGTGGTGGCTTTCACTTCTTCTAGGAATGGAGTAGAAAGGGGCTTGAAAGGCAACACTTGGCATCCTCCACTTGCCTTCGACACTTAAACAAAAATGAAAAAATGCCTTACTATCTTCTGAAAGGGTGCTTGACCCCTTTGGTTTTTGGGACACTCCTTTGAACTGCCTGATGAACCAAGCCATTGAACCGACTGATTGAACCAAAAATTGGTTCAATGGTTCAATAGTTCAACACTGCATGCCATTTACACATTAACTGAGGTATTGAACCAAAAATGTTGAACCAAGGCATTGAATTGACTCTCTCAGATGCCGACATGTGGTGACTTTCATATTCTTCTAAAAAAGTAGTCCAGAGCCTTCCATAATTGCCACTTGATGCTTTCCACCTGATCCTTATACTTAGCTTGTTGAAACCTTTTACCAAAAAAAGAAGAAATGGAAGTGCTGAAAAGGAACATGGATGTTGACACATGGTGCATTCCATTGAGTTATTATTGGATACATGGCATGTTCTGTGGCCTTCTTGAATGTTATGAAAGGTGCCTCGAAAGATGCCACTTAGTCATTCTATATCTCAGAAAGTGACACTTGGCAGCTTCTATTTGAATTCAACACTTGGGAAAAAATGAAACAAAAGGATCAAAAAGGGACAAAGAACCCATGTTTGGATGATGCCACTTGGAAGATTCCATTTCTCTTTGACACTTAGATGGAAAATGAATCAAATGAATTAAGCTCACACTCTGTTTCAAAATTCTGCCATCATGACCAAGGTATGCGGGAACAAAATATGCAGTGCACAACCAAAAATCAGAATGCAACATAGAGTAAAATTTTTAATCTATAGTTACTGGTGACCCCTATGACTTTTGGGCTTGCTAAAAAAGAAACACAACTCCCACTCTATCAAAATTGCAAAAATTAACAGCTTTAAAAGTGTTATCTGGTAGGTGGACCATTCATGGTCAGATAACCCTTACTTGTTCTACAATTCAATGAATGCTAAATCAAGGTTGATGATATCCTTGTGTGAAAAATTTAGCAAAATCTAAACTATAGCCTTCAATTTGAATTCCAACTGGGAAACAGGAACCAGAATAGCTTCTACTTCTGAGACTGATGAATCATCCCATAGAATCTACAAAACTATTTGATCATTTTGTTTGGCTAGTAGTAATGGTTCAATTTGATCAACCATTAGCACTATGTTGTCATTAAGAAATAGACAAGTAAGACCTAGTTGCACTAGATCTTCAATATGTTGTTTCATCTCGCTAATGACTTCTTTCATGACTTTGAGAAGCTCTTTGCAACTGTTAGCTATGGAATTGCAATTGAGAACCTCATTGACTCACTTTGCAGTGACCATTCTTTCAGTGATTCTTGTAGCTACCAATGTTGCATCTGTTGCATCACAGAGCTTCTGCAACAATGTTTGGGAGTCCATGACTTTGTCAAAGACTATAGCTAGAGTGTTCTTCACTAAATCTTCCACCTTCTCACATAATTTTTGTGCATTGAGCAAGAAGGTGAGAGAAGGCCTGAATTGGATAATCTCTGAGGAGATTCTTTTCCACATAGATTCATAGAGCTTCTTTACCAGTTTTATCACTCTGACACTCTTTGGCCTATTATCCAGCTCTAGTGTCAGTTGTGCCACTCTCTATTTCTCCACTTGGAATTGGGCTTGAAAAGCTGTAGTATTATTTTGTTCACCCAGTAGCTTCTGCTATAATTGAGTAACTTGCAGCTGATGTTCTTCATATTTTCCTTACAACGCTACTTTCTCCCACCTAAAGGTCATCATTTTATCCTTTGCATGTGTTAGCTCTACCTTTAAGGAATCATTCTGGGCTTAGATTACCTAGTGAATCTGAAGGGAAACAATATCTTGCAACTGTTTATTTAGACTTGTTATTTCATTATCTTTCTTGTTGATTTCTTCAATCAAACTATTATAATTTGCCTTTTGCTTGGCCAAATCGGCCTCCATCTTTTATAGCCTTCTTGACATTTTCAAGTAGTCTTCTATGACTGTAGAAGTGGATTCGATCAATAACTCAACTCTATCTTAGGGCTTGAAAAGGGACATATCAATGGCCACTGCGTTCATTGTGTAGTCCTTAGGTTACATATTCTCACTCAGCTTGATGACATTGGGTGACAAA
This sequence comes from Torreya grandis, assembly GCA_037957365.1. NCBI lineage: Eukaryota > Viridiplantae > Streptophyta > Pinopsida > Cupressales > Taxaceae > Torreya > Torreya grandis. The sequence goes on from JARHVA010002830.1 coordinate 1,673,089, forward strand.
TGGGTCACCATCAGTTTCTATTGAATGGGGTCAAATTGTGACCATAGATGTGGGGCAACCAAAGCTTTATTTTATTTAGTCTTCTTTTTCTCCCTCTGGGCTTCTCTTGCCTTCCTAGCCACATCAACCTATGTCTAAAAGGTGGAAGGGGATGTAATGTGTCCTCCCACAAAAGGATATCCCTATGGTAGGCCATATTAAGTAGCCAGTGGTTGGCTATGAGCAATCTGAGGGGGAATCTTTTTGGGAACTAAGGGGAAAAAATGGGGTAATGTTAGGGCTTGAGGCATCAAGGATGGGGCGAAGTGCAAAATGGGGATGGCAGAGGTAGTAGAGGATGTCATTTGGCTAGATGAAATTATCATGCCAATGAGAGAAGAAATAGATTGAGAAGGAAGAGGATGAATGACACTTACTTGAGGAGTGATTTTGGCACTTTGTAATTGGCACTATTGGGTGTCCATCTCCCCTTCCATGGCCAACTGAAACTGCACCCTCTTTCATTTCTTGGGTGTCTCCTCTTCTGGCTGTGTTCTCTCTCCTTCCACATCTACTATTACTGTCAGTGATATTTGTGGAGAACTAGGAAGTTCAGTGACTTCTAATGATGGGGAAGCTTTTGGTGGTGAATGAACCACACTCTTTTGTTTCTCTAAGATGTTGAGAGGTTGGGGCCAAACTAACATAGTTGCCACAGCTACAGTTTGTTCTGAGGTTTATGGCTCTTGGCTTGGCCTGACTTCCTGCTCTATACTCTATGTTGGCAAATCAGTTGTCTCTGGGCTAGATGCAGGGGAGAGATGGCACTCATCCCATAGTTCTTCCCACCTCTCATCTATGTCTATGTTCTTAAAAGAATGGGTGGTTTGAGAAATCTTCTGCCTATATTTCCAATAGGCTTCCATCTTTTTCACATCCCAATCTTTATTCTTCAATGCTCTTCTCAAGCCAGAAGTCATTCTGACTTTGGGATCATAATCCCTTTGCTTAACATAGAAAGTCTCCCATGGTTTATTTTGTAGAGGAGGCAAATCTGTTAATTCAACATAAAAATTAGGAGCATCTTCTATGGGGTTTCTCTTGGTCTCCCCAAAAGGGTGGCCCTCATGTGCAATCCTGGTTGCAACCCTGTTAGTCCTTATCCAGGAAGCTATGTAACCATTCAGGTCACATACCCATGTCTTCAACTAATAAGAACACCAAGAAAGCTAGCTTTTGAAGTAACAAAATTTTAGCGTCCCTAGATTCTAAATTTATGTTGCCTGTCATCCACGAGAGATCAAACATCTTCCTCTTCCATTTCCTAGAACCATAATTATTATCTACTACTGACACTTGCCTGGTGACCTCTAAAAATGCTAACTTAAGAGTTAGAATCTTCGGTAGAAACATTAGTTCCCCACAAAAACCATGAACTCTTATAAGTTTATGGTGGGATCCAAAGTAGAAGTCACATAGAATTGGGCAACTGGCTAGGAGGTTTGAAACACTTGGAAATAATCTGTTCATGACTAGTTCGAGGCTGAGGTGGCAAAGAGCAGGGGTAAAAAATAGTTCCCAAAAATCATACGGGTCACTGGTCCTTGACAAAACATGTGTCCATGCAGACATAAGAATGGTCCTTTGGGTGTCAAAACTTGGGTCATACATGTCCAGATGCATATGTTGGGCTAAGAGGTCAGCGTTCTGGTATAGCATGAGGTGAAACAAATAAGAAGAGTACCTAAACACTCCTTTTGACTTGAATTGGCCTAGTTACTCCACCATTGAAAAATCAATTTGCTCTGAAAAGTCAAGCCAGTATTCCTAGGTCTTATTGACGGTCTTCAACCTAAAGAGGATAGCCATTTGCTCTACATAAACTACCATATCATCTTTCATGCCAAAGATGAAAGCCATCATGGATAGTGTGTCTTGGCTGACTTGTGTGAATTGGCCTCTTGTTGTAGGGAGTGTGGGCACAGTAGTGTTGTCATCACCCATTTGTAATTCAGTTCTTAAGAACCTTAACTGGGTATTGATGTTAGCCCACATCCTTTGCATTTTAGCAATAGTGGGAAATGTTGTTGTACTATCATGGTGTAGGTCTAACATATCTCTGATGGCATGTGGTGTGATTTACACCATGAAAGGACCCTATTGAATGGTCCTTGAGGGTGCATAGAGCCAGTTGGTGTATAACTCAACCAAGTCAGAGCATGGATGCACAGCTGGGACAAGGAATTATGCTAGTTGTGAGGTCCATATCCTTATGGTGAATGTTTCATATTGCCCTACTCTGGCCCTCTAAAGGCACCTTTGATGTGCCCCTTCTTTGAGGTTTTTACTGCTGGCTCTTTACAAGATTGGGTCCATGATTCCATCTACATGATCCTTTACTTTTTCTGGGTCACTTGCCTGACCAACCTCTAGAATTCTGGTTCTTAGATAGGATTTCAACGATTCTATGGTAGCTAAAGCATATGACTTACTTGCCAAAACCTATCAAGGGATTCATAAATCCTAGCTCCTTGTTGTGAAGATGATGTTCCTTCCATCTCTATGTCCTCTTTGTGGTAATTGGTATGAACCCTTTACAAACAAAAACACTCTCATTGAAGCAAAATTTACTAGGTGCTAAAAAAAATTTGCAAGTAGAAAGATATTTTCTCACAGATGCAAGAATGCTTGAGAGTTGGTAAACTTTAACTCTTTCTAAATGGTATTTATGGACCTTTCAAGTCTCAAAATGCATTAAATTTAGATAGCCATTAGCAGATCCTACTCAATCTTTTGGGGACAATGAGATGGACACATTATGCACATTGTGGCGCAAGGTACCTTAGAGATTTTGAAAGATTTGGGAAACATTCAATGCTTCAAGAATTTAAATATTTTTTGAAAACTTTTTGATGCACTGACTCTGTGTTTAAAACACTTATTTAAAAGAAAAGTGGGAAAACCACAACAAGAAAAAAAATAATGCAAGAATGGGAAACTATCTAACTATAATACATTAGAGATCCAAGTTAATTAAAATGCTTTAAATATATTCCATTTATAGGAATCTCTTCAAGTTCTCCTTCCATCGATTCTAGCTCAAATGAGTTCTTCTACTTGCATGCGAGAATTTTATACGGGCTAGTCCATAATGCTTCAAATTTCATATGCTGACCCGGCTTGGTGGCTCTTGCATCCCATTTCAAAATAATCAAGCCTACTTCAAAATGAGGATTCAAAGTCCTTTTATCAAAATGGTCTTTAACCATTCCCTGATGCTTAATCAATGAATCATGGGCTGTATCCCTCTTTTCCTAAACTTCCAAAAGTTCTGCAAGTCTAACCTACATGGGGCCATTTTCTTCAATTTCAATTTGTTTGATCAGCTGGAGAGTAGGGATTTCCAAGCTTAAGGGAATTACAACAAACTTTCCATATACCAATTCATATGGGGACATTTTGATCACCTATTTAGGCATGATTCTATCAGCCCATAATGCTAGATTAAGCACTTTATGCCACTCTTTGTGATGATCAACCCCTACTCTTTTGATGAGTCTTATCAAGTTCTTGTTAGTCGATTCTGCCAGACCATTACCTTGAGGGTAATAGTTAGATAATTTTTTTAGATATATTACATGTTTCAAGGCAAATTTGGATACTTTAGACCCCAAGAATGCTTTAGCATTATCTAAAATTATGGTGTTAGGAGCCCCAAAATGAGTAGTGATACTCCCTAGAAAATCTAGGATCACATTCTCTATTGCTTCCTTAAGTGGGACTGCCTCGGTCCATCTAGTGAAATAGTCTATGGCAGTTAATATCCATTTGTGACCCATAATGGACACTAGATTTATCATTCCAATGAAGTCAAGACCCCATTGAGCAAAAGGTTCATCCACAATTATAGGACTAAGGGGCATGGTTGCATTCCTCCTCATCCCCATATAATATTGGCAGGATTGACATTTTTTAACCAGCTGATAACAATCTACAAATAAAGTAGGCCAAAAATATCCTACCTCACTTATCTTTATCATTGTGGTCTTTGCAAAAAAATCCCCCCTAATATTCCATGATGCATTTCGTGTAGTATTCTCTTAGCCTCAGCATGTTCTACACATCTTAACAATTTTCCATCAGAATTTCTTCTGAAAAGGACTTGTTCAATTAAAAAAAATGAACTCCCTATATCCTATAATATCTCCTCTTATTTTTATGGAGTTCTCTCAAATAAATCCCATTTTTCATAAAATGAATCCTACTTGTGACCCAGGATTCCTGATCAACCTCTTGTATCTTCAACACCATCTCTGTCTCTCTTTCTGAATCTGCCTCCTCAGGTAACATCTTTTCAAGCTCTTGGGTCATATATTGGCACAAACCCCTACCTCTAATTAACTTTGTGGGTTTGAAATCTACATCATATTCAAGGATCTTAGTGATCAAGTTGGCTCTTTTTTCAATTATTTCTCCCTCCATGATGTATTCTCTGACACTTGGGTGAGCTACAAGTATCAGGATTTTGCTCCTTGATACCATATGCCTAAATTTCTTGAGGGCTTTTACCATGGCATATACTTGTTTCTCTACAAAGTTGTACCTAGTTTCATAATCCTTGAGAGTTCTTGAGAAAAAGGCTATTGGGTGCTCTCCCTCTTGTTTATCATCCTTTTGTGTCAATATAGTAGCAATGCTTAACTCTCCTCCATAGACATATATTACAAAAGGCTTGGAAAAATATGGTTTTTTAAGCACTGGGGCTGTTGAGATAACCTTCTTGACCTCTTCAAAGGCTTGCCTTCCTTTTGTAGTCCATATAAGAATTAGGTCTTTCTTTAGCAAGAGTGTCATTGGTCTTACCAAGCCTACAAAATTAGATATGAACCTATTGACAAAATTAATCTTCCTTAAAAAGGACTGAAATGCCTTTTTATTCACTGGAAGAACTAGGTTCATTATAGCTACAATTCTCTTAGGATCTATGAAAAATCCTTCTTTAGATGCTATATGTCCCAACAATTTGCCCTGAGGTATAGCAAAGATGCATTTCTTGGGATTCAGTGATATCCCAAAATCCTGACATTTCTTGAAGATAGATTCTAAATGATCAAAATGATCATCATCATTTTTTGAAAAAATAGTGAGGTCATCTAGATAGACCAAGATGATCCTATTTATAAGCTCCCCAAAGGCTACATTCATAGTTCTTTGAAAGGTGGCTCCTATATTTGACAGACCAAATGGCATCTTAGCATATGCAAATGTTCCCCATTTAGTAGTAAAAGCAATTTTGTATTGGTCTTCATTAGCCAACCAAATATGATTGTATCTAGAGAAACCATCTAGCAAAGAAAATCTCTTTGATCCAACCACAGTTTGTAGAATTTGTTCCATGGAGGGCAAGGGATAGTGGTCTTTCAGAGATGCTCTATTTAGATCTCTAAATCTACACACAGTCTTACATCTCCATTCTTTTTCCTAACTGGTATTAGATTTGATACCCAAGTTGAGTGCTTGATTGGAAATATTATTTTGGAATCTAAAAGTTTCTACAACTCATCTACCATTAGAGGCTCAATCCTCAGATTTACTGGCCTCTATTTCTATCTAATGGGCTTAGACCCTTCGGTCAGTTCTATTGTGTGTTGGATAATGTCTCTATTGTATCCATGAACGTCTTCATAGCTCCAAGCTATGACTTAGTCATACTTTTTGTAAAATTCAATTAGTCTTTCCTTCTCTTCTTGAGTTGCAAAATTTTTAACTTTTAGCATTTTCCCATCACTCACCACTATTTTAGAATAGTCTGTTTTGTCTACTTAGAACCTTCTCTTTTCTAGGCTTACATCCTCCAGGTCAAACAAGTTTTCTAAGGTGATCAAGCCCCTTGGGGAGATTATTAGTTCTCAATTGTATAATTTGATCACCATATGCCTCTTCAATTTTGGTTTGCAATTGATCAGCAAACTCATTTGATTGTTGTAAGAATGAGAGTACTTGAGAATCATTTTCAAATACTTGCCAATTTGCATCATTATCTAGAATGGTCAGCCTCACTATAACTTTTACTAACTCATTGTTAATTAATAGGCTAGTTGCTGGATCAAACTGTGAGCCAATCTAGGCCATCCTATCAGCTTCAGAGTTTTGACTTCTAGTGACTATCTCGATATTGAAATCTTCAAAATATTCTATCAAATCCCAAATCCTATGTCTGTAGGATCTCATTCTCACATTTTTGGTTGTTGCCTTTTCTCTAATTTGCTTTACTACTAATTCTAAATCTCTTTTTACTTTTAGATTCTTTATTCCCTTTTTCTTGTCTAACAAGATTCCATGTACTAAAGATTCATACTCAGCATCATTATTAGTGCAAACAAATTGGAATCGAATAGCCCTTAAAATTTTATCACCATTTGGAGCAGTAAGACAAATTCCTGATCCAGTACCATGTTTACTTCTAGCCCCATCAAAATTCAAGTTCCAGATCTTTGAATCTTGAGTAGTTTGTGCCTCTTCCCTTATAACATTTGGGATTGCCTGGTCCTCATCAAAAATGACATATGTGCCCAGACCAGTAGATTCATAGTTCCCATATGGGTCGCTATGCATCATAGCCAACAATTGGCTATTTTCTTCTTCTTGATCATGCTCAGTCTAGTCACCTAGCTCTTCAACAAAAATCCTTTCTTCCTTATTTAACATAGCATGATCTACCTCTAATCTTGTTGTTGGTTCATTGGTGATATGGTCTTTTGACAGTGGTTCAGATAGAATTTTCATCTTTGAACCATATATGGTTCTTGAGGTGAGACCAATCAAGAGACATATATCCTCCTATTTTTGTTGTAAAGTCTCTAGATAAATATAAACCAAAAATAGGAGGTATATCTATGACAACTACATCTTGGTTGACAATTATATTGGGACAAGTATATAGCTGCAATGGGAGTTGTTTAATTCTCCCTATTGTTTGTACTATTTTGCCATCTAGTTGCATAACTCCTTTTATATGGGGTTCATATTTTATTTTCAAAGAATAAGCTATTTGCTTTGGCATCAGTATAGTACTAGCTCCTGAATCTATCAATGCATTATGCAAGATTTTCTTTCCAACTATCAGAGTCAAATAAAAAGGCTCTAGTTTGGATTTACTTACTTGTGATGCATCATTCACAAAGGTTGTTGTCTGATGAGGAACTATATCTTTGAGCTTTTCCTTTCTAGCAGGTCCTTCTTTGGTAATAATACCTTTGGGAACTGCTTGGCCTTGTGGATATTCTTGTAGCAGTGTCTTCTATTCAGGAATAGCTAATATATCCTATATTGATATTTGGGCTATAGTCTTCTTTAATTGATCCACTACATTTATCGGTCCCAAAGACTAAGTTTTTTGAACATAAAGATATCTTGTTTTTTCTTGAATTTGGGTAGGAGTCCCTTGATCTTGCATTGGCTGAGGCACTTCTTGTCTAATAGCAGTGTTTCATTGTCCTTGAGATGGAGGATTATTCATGACTTGACCATTTACAATCTCAGGCTGTTCCACCATTCTCCTCTTCGATCTGGTGTAATAATCAGATTGCACCATTGGTCTTTAGGAGGTAGATGCTTTGTTCAAGAAAACTAACTCTTCATCTTCAACCCATGAGATCAAAGTATGTTCTAGGGCTATTTCTTCCTCTTGTTGTAAAGACATTCCTTGCATCTAAGCCACTAGGACTAAATTCTGCATACCAGGAGATTGGTAGGCTTGATTGTCACTAGTACTGGCAAACTGACCATCCATTCTTCTTTACTCTATCACCCGTTATTGTAGATTACCCCTAGGACAATCTCTAGGCATATGAGCATTATTCCAAGGGAAAAACCAGGCATTAGTATCATCTACATAATTATTTTGCCCTGGAACTATCTCCCTATTTGAGTTGGGAGGGATGGTCTGTGAGGGTGTGGGAACTACAACTAATTGATTCCCTGGCTGATGGTTAGTTTGTTTTGGAGGAAAGGAGGCTTAGGGAAAGTATTCTACTATTTCTTTATATTGATCAGCTCATTGGAAAATGTCCTTAGGATATTATTGATATCATCCATCTTAGATGACTGAGTAGGGACAGGTTCTTTCGCAGATGTTTGAGGGTAAGTGTACATAGACACAGGTGGGCTTACAAATTTAGGAACTTCTTGAGGTAATGGCAAGGAAATTTTTGGGAACATGGGCATGGGGGGCCTTGGAAGTAACTTTCCAGCATCTATTAAGTGATTCTCAGCTCTGATCGCATATTCATAAGCCTCTGGCAAAGTGTGTCCTCCTAGTGACTGAATCATAACAGATATATCTAAATTCAAAGCCTTGAGATAAAACACTATGGCCATACCTGGTAGTGGTCTAGCTATAGTAGGGATTTTGTCCCAAGTCTTTTGAAATCTGCTATTGAAGTCATTCATGTCTTCTTGTGGTCCCCTTTGAATGGTGATTAACTGCTATAACAAACAAGACTTATCACCCTTTTCTACAAATCTTTTAAAGAAAAGATCTTCAAGCTGGTCCCATGTAGATACGGTATTTGGGGTCAAAGATTGATACCATTCTAAAGCCTTCCCTTTAAAATAAGCAACTAATAATCTTATGGCCACATTTTTTTGTGTGACAACATGTATAACACATACATTTGATACATCTTGAAGATGTTTCGTAGGTGTTTTAGAGTCTTGCCCACTGAATTTGGGCAGAGCTTTTAGAGCATTCACTGGGATAGGATCCCAAATGGCTGGTGATGTTGGGAGGATTAAGGGACTACCAGTGTTCCAGCTTGCATAATTTCTTGGGGGTATAGGGGCTCCCATAGTTGGTATTGGTACAAAATGGTTAGCTCTTCTTCTTAGACTTATTACCAAAGGTGGAAAAAGAATACTTGGATTTGTAACAGATTATGATCTGGTGACTGGTCCATAGCTCTGACTCCTTATAGCTCTCTAGTTCATATGGTCTTGAAATAAACTTCAAGACTGGTCCCACCATGCGTACCAAAAATTGCTGTTTAAAATTGCACTTAGTTTTAGACACCAACAATGGGAAGTTTCAAGATGTGGGACATGTGACTTGAAACAACCTCTAGATTTTTTAGAAGCTGGTCTCTTCTTTATATCAAGTGTTTGGGGGGAAAAGGGATAGGAATTTAAACAGAAATGTAAATGCAAAGAGAGAAAATCTAACTATGGCAATGTGTTTGAATGTAGTTTTGATCCTTAATCCTAAGCACAGTGAAACTATATGTAAGATTCAATTACATTAAAGAGTAGACGAGGCATGATTAATGTAAAAGATAGAAACAATAGAAATAAAGGCTCATAGCTTAGAATAATTTTGTAATGATATAGGAAACATCAACAAAGGCACAAAACTCTATCTTCTCATTAATTCTCCAGTCATATAAAAGGCACAAAAACATGCACAATTACATAGACTTTACAACTTGAGTAAATAGAATAAAGGCAAATGATATTCCTAGTCACAACTCTAGAAAGTCTAAAACTCTTTTCAATAATAGTTTCTTCCTAAAAAATCTCCCTCTGAGTATCTCCCCTTCTTCCTTTTGTAGCCTCAGATTTTCAAATAAAATAATGTGAAGTTCAGTGCATTCAATGCCTTGGATGCATCTTGGTCTTATCAAGAAGGGCCATGCTGGAGCAGAGCAGCTACCCTAACTATAGTGTGTCGATTCATGTCTCGTGCCTCCTCTCGAGCCTGAATCTCTCATTCCATCACCTACTTAGCCCTGCAACTATCCATCCTACCTTTTGCTCATAGGGGACAAATAGATGGCCCTTTTAATGTTTGTAGGCCCCAAAAAACTACCTAGTGAACTGCTCCATCTACTAGAAATAACTTCCACTCTATTTCCCTATAGTTTGCTTGCTGAAAAAGATACACAGGACGCTCTATTCTATTGAAATGGAAGAGGACACTTAGTCAATTCCCTAAAATTACTCTTATTTCTTAGGTGATACTAGAGGATGACACTTGGCACTTTCCACCTAATTTATCGAAGACATGCAGCACTTTTTGCTTTCCCTATATCTTGCTCAGGAACGCTCTACCTTTGACATATATCACAACCCGCTTCTTTGACACTTAGAAATTTCAATAAAATAAGACTCGCCACATTCCTTTCCTGATCAACCTTTAAAAGGGGGAAGGATGTACATGGCAATCTTTGCTTGCTCTTTAACTATGCTTGTAGAAATATTTGGGATGCATGTTAGGCTCCTACAGATGGTGACACTTGGTAGCTTCTACAGACCTTTGAAATAAAACCCAAGACCCACCACAATCTTTATTCAGCAATGAAACTCAAAGATGATCTCTCATATATCAACACATGGAGGATTTCATGGCTTCTAGGAAGATATGTGGTGTCTTCTGCTACCCTTGCTAAGGGAATGTGGTGGCTTTCGCTTCTTTTGGGAATGGAGTAGAAAGGGGCTCAGAAAGTGACACTTGGCATCCTCCACTTGTCTTCGACACTTAAACAAAAATGAAACAATGCCTTACTACCTTTTGAAAGGGTGATCTACCCCTTTGGTTTTTGGGACACTCCTTTGAGCTACCAGATGAACCAAGCCATTGAACTGACTGATTGAACCAAAAATTGGTTCAATGGTTCAACGGTTCAACACTGCACATTGTTTATACATTAACCGAGGTATTAAACCAAAAATGATGAACCAAGGCATTAAACCAACTATCTCTTAAATGTTGGCATGTGGTGACTTCTACATTCTTCTAGAAAAGTAGTCCAGAGCCTTCTGTGATGGCCACTTGGTGCTTTCTACCTAATCCTGATACTTAGCTTGTTGAAACCTTTTACCAAAAAATAGATGAAATGTGAATGCCAAAAAGGAATGCGGATGCCGGCATATGGTGCATTCCGCTGAGTTGTTATTGGATATGTGGCACATTATGTGGCCTTATTGAAAGTTATGAAAGGTGCCTCAGAAGATGCCACTTGGCCGGTTCCATATCTTGGAAAGCAACACTTGGTGGCTTCCGTTTGAATTCAACACTTGGGCAAAAATAAAACAAAAGGATCAAAAAGGGAAAAAGAACCCATGTTCAGACAATGCCACATGGAAAATTCCACTACTCTTCAACACTTAGATGGAAAAAAATCAAATTAATTAAGCCCACACTCTATTTCAAAATTCTACCATCATGACCAAGGTATGCAGGAACAAAATCTGCAGTGCGCAACCGAAAATCAAAATGCAATGTAGAGTAAAATTTTTACTCTACATATACTTAACCAAATTTAAGAAATAAGATATAATGGTGATAATTTATTCATATCATGTATATAATTATGATAAATTAATATGAATTTATAAGGATCCAATGGTTTGGTTCATATTCAAATAGTCAATATTTCATGTTTTAGTGACATTTGTCACAATCATAGAGTTTGAGTAGTAGATCTACAATAAGCATGAAATCTATCAAATAAAGATCAATGGTGAGAATATGATCATGTAATTAGATATAAATAGTGCATGTTAAGTCAATAATTAAAATTATTATATTATTTAATTAAAATTTTCCAAGTGGTACAAGCACATTGACTGAATGGTATAGGGTGTGTAAAAGGCATGTAGAGCTGCCAAGAGACATGATCATAGGAGCACAGATCTAAGATAAAAAATGAGTGGTTGTAGGTTAAATAATAGGATAATACTAAGGATATTTATGGATAATTTTTTTAAAAAGTTTATAGGGATCATGAGATGATGTCAGAGTCTCGTATGTTTAGCATTTACACATTGACTATTGGAATTTAAATATTCAAATTAATGAGGGAAAACCAGTCTATAGTTTTTGTGACATATATTTTGATCCAAGATAAATTTATTAATGTATTAAAAAAAATTAAATGAATTAAATATTCATATATATAATATATTAATAAGGTTTTAATATTTTCACATTTAAAGTTATTAAGTTACAAAGTTGAATGTGTGTTTGACCATGTTCTGCAAGTGACCTGAGATGGATAATTAAGTTTTTCTTCATAGTATATTGATGTTTCAAGATGAGATAAATATTTTAGTGTTATATAATCCATTAATACAATATATTTGTATTTTATAGGTTTGAAAAATCCATCTTCAGTGTGAATAATTGCTTAGAAATTGACTATATATGTTGAATGCACTGATAGTTCGAGTGACCATCTTATAGAGGTAAGTTGAAGGTGTTATGAGAAAATTTAAGGAATAAAATGAGTATTTATATGTTTTATAATTCTATAATACTTATAGGAATGACTTTTTTTTTCATTTTTTACCTTGATCAGCTATGGAGAGTCAAAATAGCTTGACACTATTTTGACTGTGTGACTAGTCAAAGTGGTCATTTTCAAAGAGTTTATTTGAGTTATTAGAGATAATGTTTGAGTGTATAAGGTACATGAAATTATTTAATAGGTATTTAAGTTTTAAACCATGTGATATAATCATATTTATATATAAATTACTTGAGTATTTGCTTCATAAGTTTGAGACTGTGTTTTCTATGTATGAAAGCCTAAAGAACAAGGAGACCTACTTGGTAGGTTCAAAGTGTGAGTTGGTGTTATAGGTGACATGGAATCATATGGGATTAATAAAGTGGTTATTATAAATATTTTTTTATGTGTTTTAATCATTTGTAAATTATTATTTGGTCAACTTAGTCTCATGTGTAACGTGTGAGTATGAAGGCCTAATTGTATTAGGTCTCACCAAGACCTAAGTGTGGTTTGGGGCTAATAAGGTAATGAAAAAGATAAATAATGTGTGGTTATTAAATTTAAAATGTATGAGTACATATTTAAAAATAGGTTCAAATATGTAAATCATCTTGTCTTACCAATATGGGTCAAAGGAAGAGAGTGGTATAAGTATAAGGTCTAATTGGACTAGTTGTGCTAGTTGTGAGTGTATTCAAGTGAAGATGAGAGCCTTTAAAAGAGAAGGTAAAATTTATTTAGTACCATAATATTATGATAAATATAATACATGTATATATTATTAATTTTATGTAGGAGGACACATAGGTCATTGGACCTAATGAGCCTAGAAGAGGTAGTTTGAGTAAGTTAGCCCTAGAGGCAACTTGAGAGAGATTGGAGGTGAAGAGTGAATACATAGGTGATAATGATTATTTTAAGAGTATAAAATAGGTGTTAAAGGTGATACATTCAGGTATCTAAGTGGGTTTTTTTTTCTTAGGTAGTTTTTTCCTTCTTATATGGTAAATATTGCTAAAGGTCTAATTATAATGGGTGCTCAGTTAGATAGGCTTAGTAGCTCCTTATGGGATCGGTGTCCCACTAAACTAAGGGATAGGTGTTCCTTAATCAGTGGTTACTATTATAAATGTTAGATATTTTTTTATATGAATTTATTATATCTTTCAAGTTTTAGTGTATTTTATCCCACAAGAAGGTTTCCCACATATTTGATGTGTTCATGTGATGTATGCACTTATGTATGCTTTAGATATATGTGCTTTTATGTTTATGTTGATTGATCAAGATTGATGTATTATAAATGTTTAAGATTTGGTAATTTAATTGTATTATCTATCATCACTTATCCAAATCCCCCTCTCAATGATTTTACCTCTAACATATGATTCAAAAAAATAATATTCAAAATGCTTGGAGGTTTTTCTTAGTCACATTGATTTTATCAATAAATTATTTTTTACCTAAAATTAATCATAGATTTTTAAGAGTTAGGTTTCCTTATTTTCACTAAAATTTATCTAATAGGTGAAGGACATATGTATTTTCCCAAAAAAATTGGGTTTCATCCATCTAGTGATATTAATCACAAATATATTTTTGTTTCATAAAATTCATCATGGTTTTACTAGAGTAGTTATTTATTTGTTTTGACCTTGTCAAATTGTTTTTTTATTTCCACATATATTTTTATTTAGATAAAAAATAATTTTTAGATTCATGTATTGGTGAGAAAAACATCATATGATTCTTAACACACACACGCACACACGCACACGCACACGTGCGCGCGCGCACACACACACACACACACACACACACACACACACACACACACACACACACACACACACACACACACACACACACACACACACACACACACACACACACACACACACACACACACACACACACACACACACACACACACACACACACACACACACACACATGTTTGCATTACACCTAAAGTATATATTATGGTTCCTCATGATGAAAATCCTTCTATGATAGATGAGAAATCTATGCCTCCCAATATTTATTATGCTTTAGTTAATGGAATTGTAGATACCTAAATTTGGTCATAAGTACTTGATAGTGTTATCTCTTAACACATCCTAAACCACATGAATTATGAATAAATACATTAATATTATTCAATATTTATATAATCCATTTACATATATGTAAGCTCTACCTTTTTTATTCTATCATTACCACACAAAAATTTCCAAGAAAACTGATCATAATACCTTATATTACCGTCAAACCGTCTCTAGATAAGGATAAATTTCCATATGTTTTTGGGACATGTTTGTCATAGGTGGATAGGTCCATTATTATGGACATGTCTCCCTAGAGTGATCAATTCCCATGCCAAATAACAACTAGTTTCCAAATTTCAAAATAATGTTTTTAGTCTTATTGAACATTTCATAAGGTCAACCAAAGGAATTTGTCAAAATATCTCATTACATAATAAAATTTCAAATAAAAAATGAGGGAAGTAATGAACTCCACCTTACATAAACATAATCATGACATATAAGCCTACTCATAGAAAAGTGTAAAATGTGCAATAGTCAAGTTTTTCCATAGTCAACACAAACAAGTTTACAGTGAATAAACATGAGTGATTTGCATTATTTTATAATGAGAGGTGTCCTATCTAATAATTTTATCATATTATATCATTTATCATATGTTTAAACATATCTATTTTTTTAATCTTTCTCTATTATTCATCAATCATAAATAACTAAGATAAGTTTATGGTCAACACATATGACTGGCTTATTTTGTTTTCCAGGAAGCATGGGCTCATTTAGAAAAAATTTTAGGTTTTATATTTGATTATAAGTGTATCTTTATTAATTCCACTTTTAGATATCGAAAAGAATTCATATAAATTTGAGATCAAGGTAAGTACATTTATTTTTGGTGTTTTATGAAAATAGTAGTTTTCCATATTTGGTCAGTTTAAAATTAGATTATAGATTATTATACACATTTTTCCTTATAATATCTATAAACTTTTATACCTATTAAAAAATAAATATTAATTGTTAAATAAAAAATATAGTAGAACTAATTATTGAAACTGTACATTTTCAAGGATTAATTTTCTAATTTTTGTCCTAGGGGTTCACATTATTTTTCTAATTTCTATACATAAAAATATTATTTTATGATTTCATTTCAATTTTAAATTTATTTCCTTTATTTGATTTCCTAGAAAATATGTTCTAATATTTTTAAAACCCTTAGGATTTATCATTATATGAAAATTGGTCTTTGATTTTACCTTAGCCATGGTTTGAGGGGTACTACATTGATATGAGAGCCATGGACAACACTATATATAGATTTTAGTTTATATATACTTGATAGTATATTAGAAAAACCTAAGGATTTTATTTTTAGCCATAAGAAGCCTTAAACCATTTATTATTGTAATGCACAAGTAAGTAGCTATCCATATGAATATACTCTCAACATACCCTATAGATGGGACAATGCATCTACAAGAAGATTGAATTATCCTTAGTTAGTGCCCTTTGGGCCTTGTTAACTATTTATGACTAGGATTAATATATTTAATATCCTACAAAACAAACAAACCTTGATTGGTTACACCCCTAATACTTTTTAAAATTACATTTCAAATTAAAAAACATGATTATACTGAATACATTTTGCTTATATCTTTTGATCTAGTAAATGAAATTCCTTATAATATTATATGGTACTTTCCAAGGTGTTATATGGATTAATTACATATTGGTATTAATTAAATTCAAAAATCATAAAAAGGATAAAATAAAAATGTACAATACCGAACCTTCCTAAATTCATATTGTTGTAATACACAATCTGATTTACTACCTACCACCACGAGGTACCATTTGGGGTGTGCATGACCTAGTTTATTTTCCTACCCATAGAACTTAAGGTTATCTAAATCATTGTCTTGATCATGTTATTTTCATGCAAATTATATTATATTATATTCTAATGTTCATGTTGTCAACACTAGATGAGGATGAACACCTCACTCACTGCATCAAAATGAAAGTGGTAAACATGTTCCCCTTTAACTCCCTATACCTCACATAATAAAATTAAGTAAATCTAAGGGTTATGATATCATTTGTCAAATACAAAATACATTGATTTGTTTTTTGTTTTGGTGTTTTTAAAATATCAATAATCTACAAATATATCTTATATGATCATTATGTGAAACAAATACACCAAGTGATATATAAGAAACATAATTTTGTTCTATCATGAATACAATCAAGGATATTGAAAAATACATCACATTTGATAAGGAATAATTACCTCTTAAGCATATCATAGATCAAGATATTCCACTATTCATTCAAGCTCAGGTTCATGGAAAGGTAATCAAGCATGTGTTAGTTGACAATGGTTTAGGAATGAATATTTGTATCTCTAATATATTACAATAATTATGTGTCAATATTAATAACATCAAAAAATTTATAATAAAATATCAAGGGATTTAATAACACTCCTTGTCAAACACATGGAACTATCACATTGGATTTACTAGTAAGTCCAAATCATGCCTAATCAGCTATACTACAACTTATTTTTGGTTCAACCTTGGCTTCATGTACTATAGGACTTACCTAATAAATTACATATGTGTATAAAATTTAAACATGATATAAATGAGTATACTATTCCATTAATTGACACCCCTTTCAAATATTACAAAATGACTCTATTACAAGTTGAGGATCATTATATTATACCACCTGCATAACCCATCACACTTGATTGATGCATACATATGAGGTAGGTTAGTCAATTTCTAAACATTATAAAGCATCAATCATGAGAATCAAAGAATATGCACATAAAACATTAAATGTTACTGTACAAAAAGAAGAGAAAATACCAAATTTCACTCTTTTGGCCAAATTTTAAGATCTTAATTGCATAGTTTTATATTGGTATGATAGTGATGATAATGATATGAAATATATAGAAAATTACAAGCTACATAAGTTAAATTTCAATATCATAAATCCAAAATAATACTTATCTCATACTCTATTCCCACATGTGGGAGTTGGAACATATTAAGATGATTTATATACAGTCAAGAGGGCCAAATTGGAAACTATTATGGAAACATAATCCTTGACAAGGACAAATAAAAGGTTATAGTTAAAGATAATAAACATAATAAAAATAATAAGACTTTTTTCATCATTAATTAATAAAAAAATAATAAAAAATAAAATAAAAAAATATAAGGATCACATCACTTGAGGACATGATTGCACATACTTATAACCCCTAGCATGATACACTTAATATTTCACCTGCTAAGGAAAAAGAGCAATTAGAATAAGGGGACTAGTTTAAAAATAAATAGTTATCAAAGGAAAAAATAAAAAACTAATGACTAAAAGATTAAAAAAATAGAACAAGAAATGATACAAAAGGAATAAATAAAAAAGGATAAGTCACTCGAAGAGCAAACACTAAATGAGAAGTTGAAAAAAAAAGCTGAGCTAAGTATGCAATCATCCTTAAGAAAGGGTTGTTTCCCAAAGAAAATTCAAAATAAAAAAAATACCAGATAAGTTAATATGGTTCCTGAAAAAGATGTAGAGTAAAAATTTACTCTATGTTTCAGTCTATATTTTCAGTCATGCGATGAAAAATTTTGTCTTCGCATACTTTGGTCAGAGATGGTGGAGTTCTAAAATAGAGAATGGGCTCTATTTTCTTTTTTGATTCATTTTTTGTCTAAGTTTTGGGATCAAGTGGAAGCTGACAAGTGTCATCATCTGAGGCATCCTTTCTCAAGTAAAAATTGCCAAGTGTCATCGTTCGATACACCTTTCATATTTTCTATGAGTTGGTCAGAAGGTTCCACATATCTCATAGTGACTCAGCGAAACATGCCAAGTGTCATCATCCATAGTTTCATATCGGCACCCACATTTCATCTCTTTTTAGTGAAAGGTTTTAACAAGCTAAGTATTAGGATCAAGTGGAAAGTTCCAAGTGGCAGTCATGGAAGGTCTCGATTTTGCTTTTCTAAAAGTGACAAAAGATGCCACATACCCTAGCAAAATAGAGCGAAAGCCACCATGTGTCATGATCTGAATTATCTTCATTTTGCTTCATTGATATAGCAAAGACTGTGGTGGGTCCCAAGTTTTGTTTCTTAAGTAAGCAAAAGTTGCTAGGTGTCACTGTCTGTGTAAATGTGAAATGAGACCCAATTGTTTTTATGGTATAAATAAAGTGGAGACCGCTACGTGTCATCTTTCACAGGTTTCTAAAAGGTTAGCTAAAAGTAATGAAGGTCACCACATAACCCCAGATATGTACAACAAAGATTGACACCTATCCTTATGTCCCTTTTTAAAAGCTACTTAGGTAAGAAATGATATGGGTCTTATTTTCTTCTAAGTGTTGAAGTTTCGAGGAAGCAGATAGTGACAAGTGTCAAAGGTAGAATATTCTTGAGTAAAGACACAAAAGAGTATAAGTTATGTGGAAAGTGTCATGTGTCTTTAATAGGTGTTGTGGAACATGCCAAGTGTCATTTTTTGGTGTCTCCTAAGTAATAGGAAGATTTTCAAAGAATTGGCTAAGTGTTATCTAGCATTTAAGAGAAGGGAGCATCCTATAATTTGTTTCAACCAATGAACTACCAGAAGACAAAGCATTTCAGAATCTATAAGATATCTTTTTTTAGACACTTCTAGTTTAGTTAGATTTCAATTAGGCCATTAGATTGGGAACAAGTAGACAATATGGAGTGAATCCAAGGCTATAAATAAGGGTGCAGAGATCACCATAAGGGAGGGAGAGACCAGACATAATTTGGAGAGAGAATTATTGCAAAGAGTTTAGACTTTCTAGAGCTGTGACTAGTAATATCATTTGCTTTTATTCTATATTCTTAAGTTGGAAGGTTTATGTAACTATGTATGTTTTTGTGCCTCTTATGTGACTAGAGAATTAATGAGAAGATTGAATCCTATGCCTTTGTTGATATTTTATGTCATTTGCAAAAGTAGTCTAGGCTGTGTTGTCAAGAGTTTAGACTTTCTATAGTTGTGATTAGGAATGTCATTTGCTTTTGTCTCATTTTCTTGAGTTGAAAAGTCTATATGACTGTGTGTGTTTTTGTGCCTCTTGTGTGACTAGAAAATTCAAATAAGAAGATTGAACCCTATGCCTTTGTTGACATTTTCTATATCACTGCAAAAGTAGTCTATGATGTGAGCCTCTATTTCTATTATTTCCATCTTTTACATTGATCATGCACTTGTTTGCTCTTAAATGTAAATGAATCTTACATATAGTCTCACTGTGTTTAGGATTAAGGTCAACTTACATTCAGGTGCATCACCATAGATTAAATTTTCTTTCTTGCATTTGTGTTTATGATTAAAATTCCTATCCTTTTTCCCAATATCTACTTGATATAGAGAAGAACCAGCTTCTTAAAAATCTAGAAGTTGTTTCAAGTCACAAGTCCCACATCTTGAAACTTCCCATTATTGGTGTTTATTACAAAGCACAATTTTAAATCATCAATAGTTTTTGGCATGCTCAATGGGATGAATCTTGAAGTTTCTTTCAAGATCATATGAACCAAAGAGCTATGAGGAGTCATAGCTATGGACCAGTAACCAGATCACAATCTGCTACAAATATAGGTATTCTTTTGCCACCTTTGGTAACAAGTCTAAGAAGAAGAGCCAACCATTTTGTACCAATACCCAGAACAAATATGGGAGCCCCTATACCCCAAGAAATTATGCAAGCTGGAACACTAGTAGTCCCTTGATTCTTCCAATACCCCTAGCCACTTGGGACCCTATCCTAATGAATGACTCAAAATCTATGCCCAAATTCAGTGGGCAAGACTTTAAAACACCTGAGGAACATCTTCAAGATGTATTAGATGTTTATGCTATACATGTTGTCACATAGCGAAATGTGGCCATAAGATTATTAGCAGCTTCTTTTAAAGGGAAGGCTTTAGAATGGTATCGGTCTTTGACCCCAAATACCATATCTACATGGGATTAGCTCAAAGATATTTTCTTTAAAAGATTTGAAGAGAAGGGTGATAAGTCTTCTTTGTTACAACAATTAATTACCATTCAAAGGGCACCATAAGAAGCCATGACTGACTTTAATTCCAGATTTCAAAAGACTTGGGAAAGAATCCCTACTATAGCTAGACCATTACTAGGTATGGATATAGTATTTTATCTTAAGGCTTTGAATTTATATATATCTGTTATGATTTAGTCACTTAGAGGACACACTTTGCCTGAGGCTTATGACTATGCGGTCAGAGCTGACAATAATTTGATAGATGCTAGAAAGTTACCCTCAAGGCCTCCCATGCCCATGTTCCTAGAAATTTCCTTACCATTATCTCAAGAATCTCCTAAATCTATAGCCCCACCTGTGTCTATGTACACCTATCCTCAACCATTTTCTAAGAAAATTGTCCCCACTCAGTCATCTAAGCTAAATGATATCAAGAATATCCTAAGGACATTTTCTAATGAGCTAATCAATATAAAAAGATAGAAGAATACTTTCCCTAAGCCTCCATATCAAGGCTATCAAGGAAATAGATTTTCATCTCAGCCAAACGAATATCAGGGTCCTCCAAGACAAACTAACCATCAGCTAACAAACCAATTGGCTGTAGTTCCCACACCCTCACAGACTATTCCTCCCAATTTAAATAGGGAGATTGTTCTAGGGAAAAATAATTATGTGGATAACAATAATGCCTAGTGTTTCCCTTGCAACAATGCTCATACTCCTAGAGATTGTCTTATGGGTAATCTACAACAAAAGGTGGCAGAGCAAAGAAGAATGGATGGTTACCTTACAAGTTCTAGTGACAATCAAGTCTACCAATCTTTTGGTATGTAAAATTCAATCCTAGTGGCTCAAATGCAAGGAATGTCCTTGCAACAAGAGGAAGAAATATCCTCGAAACATGCTTTGTTCTCATGGGTTGAAGATGAAGAATCAATTTTCTTGAACGAAGCATTTACCTCCAAAAAACCAGTGTTGCAATCTAATTATTACACTAGATCAAAGAGAAGGATGGTGGAATAGCCTAAGGTTATAAATAGTCAAGTCATGGAGAATCCTCCATTTCAAGGACAAACAAACATAGCTATTAGACAAGAAGTGCCTCAGCTGACACAGAATCAAGGGATTCCTCCACAAATTCAAGAAAAAACATGATATCCTTATTCTCAAAGAACCCAAACTTTGGGACCAATAAATGTGGTGGATCAATTAAATAAGACTCCAGCACAAGTATCAATATGGGATATATTAGCTATTCTTGAATAGAAGACACTACTACAAGAAGCTCTACAAGGCCAACCAGTGCCTAAAGGTACTGTTATCAAGGAAAGACCCGCTAAAAAATAAAAGCTCAAAGATACAATTCATCTGTAGACAACAACCCTAGTGAAAAATACAACAAAGGTAAACAAATCCAAATTAGATCCCTTCTATTTAACTTTGATAGTGGGTAAGAAACTGCTGCATAATGCAATGATTGATTCAGGGGCTAGTACTACAATAATGCCCAAGTAGATAGCTGATGCTTTAGAAATTAAGTATGAACCACTCACTAAAGGAGTCATATAGCTAGATGGCAAAGCAGTACAAACCATAGGGAGAATTAAACAACTCCAATTACAATTATATACTTGTCCTAATATAATTGTAGATCAAGATGTAGTAGTGATAGATATACCTCATATTTTTGGCTTTTGTTTATCAAGAGACTTTACAGCCAAGATAGGAGGATATATGTCCCTTGATTGGTCTCACCTCATTTTAAGAACTAAATATGGTTCAAATATGAAGATATTATCCAATCCATTATATAAGGATCATATCACCAATGAACCAACTACAAAGTTAGAGGCAACCCATGCTATGATGAATAAAGAAGAAAGGGTTTTGTTGATGAACTAGGTGAATGGACTGGATATAATCATGAAGAAGAAAATGATCATTTATTAGCTATAATGCAAAGTGACCCATATAGAAATTACAATTCTATTGGTTTGGGCACTTACATTATACTTGATGAAGATCATAAAATCCCAAATGTTATAGAAGAATAAAAGTTAAAAGATACCTCTTCTATAAATCCTCGGGTCTCTCAACATGAATTCAACATTTTGAGTGAGAAGTCACAAGCATATGCCTTAATCTCTGATGAAGAAGAAATAATTTCTGACTTTCTTCTTACTTTGCAAGATGAGGAGGAAGAGCATGAACATTTATTTAATCATGATTTAAATGATTTGTTTGAAATCATTGGATCAGATTATACTATTTTTCAGGGAAGCTGAGAGCCGGTTATAGAGGAACAAGATAGCATTGAGAATTAATTACATATGCAAAATTCTTTCACTCTTTCAAAATTATCCTTTCAAGAGGTTGGTAATTTTGAAGTCATTAAAAAAGATGATCCTGAGTTTGAAGCAGAAGGAGTTAAGTCAATAAATGATATATGTCAAAAGGCTTCTGTTAATGAGCATATAGTTGTTAATTTCTTGATAAGACATAACAATATCAAGAGTTGAAATTTGACAAGTTTCTAAGAACAACAAGAGTCTATATATGTTGGAAGCAAGTTTGACTCAAAATCACTCAGATGCAAGCTAGACACCATGGCATACAAAGAAATCAAGTCATCATAGCTATATCAAATTTAATCACTTGTATGGCAATATAAGCTGGCTTGTTATGAAAGAGACTTTAGGAATTCTTCTTTTGATCCAGGAGGGAGATAAAGATGCTTGATTAATGTAGTTAGGTAGTTTCCCCTTTTTGTATTGCTTCTTTTTCCCATTTTTTGTTTTCCCTCTTTTCTTTTAAATAAGTGTTCTTTGAACACATAGTCGACAACTCAAAATTTTAATTTTTTCAAAAATTCTCCAATACATTGAATGTCTCCCAAATCTTTAGAAATCCCCAAGGTACATTGCGCTACCACTTCCATAACGTGTCTATTTTGATGTTCAATAAAGATTGAGTAAGATTTGATAATGGTTATTTGAGTTTAATGCCATTTTGAGACTTAATAGGTCAATAAATACCTCTTAGCAAGAGTTAAAGTTTACAAGTTCTCAAACATTCTTACATCTACATGAAAATATCCTGCTACTTGCATATTCAGTGCTTAGTAAACTTGCTTCAGTGAAAGTGTCTCTGTTTTGTAAAAGTTCATACAAGTTACCATAGAGAAGATATAGAGATGGAGGGGACATAATCTTCACAACAAGGAGCTGGGATGTATGAATCCCTTGATAAGTATCTTGCAAGTAAGTCATATGCTTCAGCCCCACACAAACATTGAAGACCTATCCAAGGACCAAAATTCCTAAAGTTTGTCTAGCAAGTGATCTAACTAAAATAAAAGATTATGCGGATGGCATCATGGATCCAGTTCTTCAAAGAGCCAGTAGCAAAAATCTTAGAGAAGGTGCACATCAAAGGTGTCTATAGAGAGCCAGAGTAGGGCAATATGAAACATTTTCCATGAGAATATGGACTTCACAACTAGCATAGTTCATTGTCCCAGCTATGCATCCATGCCCCTACCTGGTTGAATTATGTGTAGACTCGTTCCATGCACCCTCATGCACCATTTAAAGAGGTCCATTCATGGTGAAAATCACACCACAAGATATCAAGAATATGTTAGCCTTGTATCATGATAGTATATCTATGTTTCCCACTATTGCTAAAATGCAAAGAATGTGGGAAAACATCAACACTCAGTTAACATTCTTGAGATCTGAATTACAAATGGGTGATGATGAAACTACAATGCCCACACTCCCTACACCAAGAGCCTAATTCGCACAGGCTAGCCAAGACACATGGTCTATGATGGCTTTCATCTTTGACATGAAATATGATATGGTAATGTATGCAAAATAAATGGCTATCCTTTTTAGGCTGAAGACCATTGACAAAACCCAAGAGTATCAACTCAACTTTTTTGAACAAATTGCTTTCTCGATGGTAAAATAATTAGCCCATTTCAAATCAAAAGGAGTGTTCAGGTATTCTTCCTATTTGTTCCACCTCATACTTTTTCAAAACTTTGAACTATTTGCCCAGCATATGTATCTTAACATGTATGACCCGGATTTTGATCTCCAAAGGACCATTCCTGTGTCTGCATGGACACACATTTTGTCAAAGACTAGTAACCCATATGAGTTATGGGAATTATTTGTTACCCCTACTTTTTACCACCCCAGACCCAAGCTAGTTATGAATAGATATTTCCAAGTGTTTCAAATCTACTGGCTAGTTGCCCAATTCCTTATGATTTCTATTTTGGATCCCACCATACCATTATAAGGGTCCATGGTTTTTGTGGGGAACCAATATTTTTACCTAAGATTTTGACTCTTAGGTTAACATTCCTAGAGGTCACCAAGTAGGTATCCATAGTTGACAATGAATTTGGCTCTAGGAAGAGGAAAAGAAAAATGTATAATCTACCATGGATGAAAACTAAAATGGTTTTGGAAACTAGAGACGTTAAAGTTGTGATGCTCAGAAAGCTAGCCTTTCTAGGTTTCCTCTTAATAGAGGACAAATGGGTTTATGACCCAAATAATTTCATAGCTTCCTGGATAAGAAATAATAGAGTTGCAATTAGAATTGCACATGAGGGCCCCCTTTTTGGGAAACTAGGAAAAATTCTAGGGAAGACATTCCTTGATTTTATGTTGAGTTAACAGACTTGCCCCTTCCACAAAATAGACCCTAGGAAACATTCTATGTTAAGTAGAGAGATTATGATCCTAAAGTCAGAATGACTTCTGGCTTAAGGATGACATTAAAGAATAAATATTGGGATACTAAGAAGATAAAGGCCTATTGGAAATATAGGTAGGAAATTTGTCAAACAACCCATTCTTTTAGGAATGTAGGCATAGACGAGAGATGGGAAGAACTATGGGATGAGTGCCATCTCTCCCCTATAACTAGCCCAAAAACAAGTAATTTGTTGACATTGGGTGAAGAGCAAGAAGCTAGGGCCGGGTCAAGCCAAGAGTCACAAGCCTCAGAGCGAGCTGTAGCTACAATAACTATATCAGTTTGGCCCCAATCTCTCAGTGTCATGGAAAAGCAAAAGAGTGTGGTGCCTACACCACCACAAGCTTCCCCATCAATAGTGGTTATAGATATTCCTAGTTCTCCATAAGAAGTAGATGTGGAAGGAAAAAGGATACAGCCAGAAGAAGAGACACCCAAGAAACAAAAGAGGGTGCAATTTCAATTTAGTTCAAAAGAGGAGATGGACACCTCACAGTGCCAATTAAAAGGTACTGTAATTGCTCCTCAAGTGTTATTCCTCCCTCTCCTTCTCAGTCTATTTCTTCTCCTATTGGCATGATGATTTCATCTAGTCAAATGACATCCCCTGCCACTTCTGCCATTCCCATTTCTCACTTCATCCCATTTGTGCCACCTTAGGCTTTAAACATTACCTCATTTCTCCCCCTCTATTCCCAAGAAACTTTCCCCTCAGATTGCCCATAGCCAATAATTAGCTATTTAATATGGTCAACCACAAGGACATCCTTTTGTGGGTGGGCACATTGCCTCTCCTTCTACCTTCCAGACCCAAGCAGATGCTACTAGGAAGGCAAGGGAACCCTGAAGAGAGAAAAAGAAGATCAAGGAAAATAAAGCATTGGCTATACCCCATCTATGGTAACAATTTGACCCCATCTAGTAGTAATTAATGGTGACTCATTTATTGCCAAATGTAATAAAGCCAATAGAGTAGATGTAGTTGGAAGATTACACGATGAATGTAGTGGCCATCGACATGTCCCTCTTCAGGCCACAGGACAAAATTGAGCTACTGACTAAATCAACTTCTGTAGTTACTAAAGACTACTTGAAGATATCAAGGAGGCTACAGAAGATGGAAGCTGAGCTAGCCAAGTAAAAGGAAAACTATAATAGTTTGACCTCAAAGATTAATAAAAAAGACAATGAAATAGAGAATATGAATAAATAGTTGAAAAATACTATTTCTCTTCAGACTCATCAGGTAGTTCAGGCCCAAAATTATTCTTTAAAAGCAGGGCTCACATAGGTAAAAGATACGATGATAACCCTAAGGCATGAAAAGGTAGCATTGTAAGGAAAATGCAAGGAACACCTATTGCAAGTTACCCAATTACAACAAAAGTTGCTGGCTGAATAAAATAATACTGCGGTCATATAAGCCCAATTTCAAGCAGAGCAACAAAGAATAGCACAATTGACACTAGAGTTGGCTAATAGGCCAAGGAATGTTAGAGTATTAAATCTGTTAAAGGAGCTATATGAATCCATGTGGAAGAGAATATCTTCAGATATTATTTAGCTCAGGCCATCTCTCACCTTCCTGCTAAATGCATAGAAACTATGGAAAAATGTGGAGAGTTCAATTGTAAACACTCTAGATATAGTCTCTAGGAGAGTAATGGACTTGCAAACATTACTACAAAAACTTTATGATGCAACGGATGCAATTTTTTTAGTAGCAAGAATCAATGATATAATACTCACTACCAAGTGAGTAAATGAGGCTCTCAGTTGCAATTTTGCAGCCACCAATTGCAGAGAGCTTCTAGATGTCATGAAGGAAGGAATCAATGAAATGAAATAGCATGTTGAAGATCTAGTACAATTAGGTTTTCCTTCTCCATTTCCTAATGACAACATCATGCTAATGGTAGAAGAAATTAAACCTTTGTTGTTGGCCAAACAAAATGATCAAATAGTTTTCTAGGATCTAAGGGATGATTCATCAGTCCCTGAAGTAAAAGTTGTCTTGGTTCCTATTTCCCAGCTTAAATTCAAATTGAAGGCTATGGTTCAAATTTTGCAACATTTTTCACACAAGGATATTATTAACCTTGATTTAGCCTTTAATAAATTATAGAGTAAATAATGGTTATCTAATGATGAGTGGTCAACCTACCAAACAACATTATTGAAGCTGTGATTTTGAAATTTTGATCTAACAAGAGTTGTGGTTTCTTTTTGAGCAGGCTCAAAAGTCCTTGGGGTCACCAATAACTGTAGAGTAAAAATTTACTCTACGTTTTAGTCTATTTTTTTAGTTGCACATCGTGAAATTTTGTCTTCGCATACTTTGGTCAGAGATGGTGGAGTTTTGAAATAGAGCACAGGCTCTATTTTCCTTTTTGATTCATTTTTTGTCTAAGTGTTGGGATCAAGTGGAAGTTGACAAGTGTCGTTGTCTAAGGCATCCTTTCTCAAGTGAAAACTACCAAGTGTCATCATCTGAGACATTTTTCATATTTTTTATGAGTTAGTCAGAAGGTGCCACATATCTCATAGTGACTTAGTGGAATGTACCAAGTGTCATCATCGACAGTTTCATATCAGCACTCACATTTCATCTCTTTTAAATGAAAGGTTTTAACAATCTAAGTATCAGGACAAGTGGAAAGTGCCAAGTGGTAGTCATGGAAGGTCTCAATTTTTCTTTTTTAAAAGCAATGAAAGATGCCACGTACCCTAGCAAAAGAGAGTGGAAGCCACCATGTGTCACGATCCAAATTATCTTTATTTTGCTTCACTGATATAGCAAAGACTGTGGTGGGTCCCAAGTTTTGTTTCTTAAGCAAGTGAAAGTCACCAGGTGTCACTATCTGTGTAAATGTGAAATGAGACCCAATTGTTTCTATGGTATAAATAGAGTAAAGCGGAGACCGCTACATGTCATCTTCTGTAGGTTTTTAAAAGGGTAGCTAAAAGTAGTGGAGGTCACCACGTAACCCCAAATAAGTATAGTGGAGATTAACACCTATCCCTATGTCCCTTTTTAAAAGCTACTTGGGTAAGAAATTATGTGGGTCTTATTTTATTCTAAGTGTTTAAGTTTTAAGGAAGCAGATAGAAACAAGTGTCAAAGGCAGAGTATTCTTGAGCAAAGACACAAAAGAGTATAAGTTATGCAGAAAGTGCCGCGTGTCTTCAATAGGTGTTGTAGAATATGCCAAGTGTCATTTTCCAATGTCTCCTAAGTAATAGGAAGATTTTCAAAGAATTGGCTAAGTGTTATCTAGTGTTTAAGAGAAGGGAGCATCCTACAATTTGTTTTAGCCAATGAGCTGCTAGAAGACAAAGCATTTCATAATCTATAAGATATCTTTTGTTAGACACCTCCATTTTGGTTAGATTTCAGTTGGGCCGTTAGATTGGGAACAAGCAAACAATTCAGAGTGAATCCAAGGGTTTAAATAAGGGTACAGAGATCACCATAAGGGAGGGAGGAGAGACCAGAGAGAATTCGGAGAGAGAATTATTATAAAGATTTTAGACTTTCTAGAGCTATGACTAGTAATATCATTTGCTTTTATTCTATCTGCTTAAGTTGGAAGGTTTATGTAACTGTGCATGTTTTTGTGCCTCTTATGTGATTGGAGAATTAATGAAAAGATTGAATCCTATGCCTTTGTTGGTATTTTTTGTGTCATTTGAAAAAGTAGTCTAGGCTGTGTTGTTAAGAGTTTAGACTTTCTATAGTTCTGATTAGGAATGTCATTTGCTTTTGTCTCATTTTCTTGAGTTGAAAATTTTATATGACTGTGCATGTTTTTGTGCCTCTTATGTGACTATAAAATTCAAATAAGAAGATTGGACCCTATGCCTTTGTTGACATTTTCTGTATCACTGCAAAATTAGTCTATGCTTTGAGCCTTTATTTCTATTATTTCCATATTTTTCATTGATCATGCACTTGTTTGCTCTTAAATGTAAATGAATCTTACATATAGTCTCATTGTGTTTAGGATTAAGGTCGACTTACATTCAAGCGCATCGCCATAGATTAGATTTTCTTTCTTGAATTTGTGTTTCTGATTAAAATTCCTATCCTTTTTCCCAATATCTACTTGATATAGAGAAGAACCAGCTTCTTAAAAATTTGGAGGTTGTTTCAAGTCACAAGTCCCACATCTTGAAACTTCTCATTGTTGGTGTTTATTACAAAGCACAATTGTAAATCATCAATAGAGGAAACTAAAAACCATTATTCATATCTAGATCCTTTGATTCTTAGTCCTCACATTGATATAAATAAGTATATAAAAATTGAGAGTGCTTATTTTCATGAAGCTAATATATATAACATGACACTTCTCCAATACCTTGGGTATGAAAAAAAACACTCAAGTAATATTACTGGACCTCAATACCACATTGGATCCATTGAGTTGTCACTAATACTAAGGTCAAAAACATGTTCTATTATATTTCACATTGACCTTATCTTGGATCAATGTAATTAAAAATAAGGAAAGTCATGGATAAGAGAAATGGGGGCCACATTGTGTAAATATCATGAATATGTCACATTCAAAAATTAAGTTGAAATGATTATAATTTCATGAGAGGATGAATCCATTGAATAATAATAAATAAATAAAAATACTTATTCAGTTAATAATTCAATAATGCCAGCTAATATAATCATAGAAAAGGCACATTATAAAGCACATATAACAAAATAACTAAAATCAAAAAATTCAATACCATAGTTTAGTGTATTTGGTTTTACATATAAAAATACAAAAAATAATATGAGTATCATGCCATAATTTTAGGGCCAAGAAGATGATTATGATTATGCAAATTATTGGTTTGGCATTTATAATGACACATGATCTACATAGTGACATCCTATCTTAATTAGTATATTAACACATAATTCAAATGGTGATTACATATGTTATGTAGGAACTCCATGGTAATTTATTGTGTACCAAGTCATTGATTAAGATACCATACTTTCCATTGTACATATCTTCCTCATATATACTCATCCTTTTTTTTTATTCTATTATTATTTCGTGTCACACATGTGTTCATTTGTGCTTATGTATACCTTTATTCTATCCCTTGGATTTGTTTTATTTATCCATTAATTTTTAATTATCTATCTCAATATGAACATCCATGAAACTTATTCCATAATGATAATAGTGCACATATTTTGTATCATGTTACTTGATCATTATTTTATGTAATTTATCTACACTTACATTGGATTCCTTTTGAAATTACATGATTACATATTATTACTCATATATACTACATAATAAAAAATTTATTCTTTCCAACCAATGGCACATAGATTATTATCTCCACATATGATATTGAGCTACATTATTGCCATGCACATATACAATGGTGACATAATACTTGATTTTATTTTACTCACATCTCTATTATATCATATATATTTGTTAAGCATGAAATATACTGAGAGGGGAGTGAATTAGTATTTTATATATCTTTTACTTAATCTAATTTCTTTTCTTTAACCACTTAATCACACATTCAACATATGTAATAAAAATTAAACAATAACATGCACCACACAAGAGAGAGAGAGACACCAGATTTTAACATGGAAACCCAAAGTGGTAAAAACTATAGAGAACAATCTCAAGTATATGAATGAGCACCAAATCAAATTACAAAGTTAATAATCACTAACTTGTAGGAGCACCAACCCCTTTTCTGAGCACCAACATAGCAACTATTTGTGAGCACCAACACCTTTCAAATATTTGTGAGCACCAACCCATAGGAGAACCAACCCCTCTTGTATATAAAACATAACTATCTCTCAATGTTTCTTACTCCACAAATGATAGAAGTCTATAATATCTCTTGATTTTCTCTTTTCTTTTCTTATATAAAATAATTATAAGACCATGTACTCTCTTACATATTAAAAATGGCTTCTCAAGCCTTTATTTATAGCTTTTCAAATGACCTTTAGCATTCACCCTTTATGACCCTTCAATCCTCATGGAAAATGGCATCAAACTTCCATGACCCATTATATCCTTGCATTTGAAAAGTCACATGGTGACCCTTCATAAGCAAATGCATCCTTTTCTCATTTATCTTTATCTTGGTGACTTTTCATATTCCTCAAAGTGTCCTTACATGGAAAAATGTGCCATACCCTCTTTTGTATTCACATGGTGACTCATGGAATTCTTCAAGATGACTCTTCATGAGAAATTTTATTTCATTCCTCTTTTGTCTTTACCCTATTACTCTTTGACTTCTCCATGGGTCCTCTTTTGACTTATATGCAATAAAAATTTATTCATTAATATTAAATAAATATTAACACACATTAGCCAAGATATGAATATTAAAAACATTATTAAATTCAATGGGGCCTTTATCACCAATAATGCTAGTCCTTTGACATCAAAGACAATATTTCCAACAATCCCCCCCTTTGTCATTGATGGAAACCTCAAACTAAAACTACCAAATCCTAAAACATGCACATAATACCATCTAAAAAACATACAATAACTCCCCCTTACTGTAGCAACTTGTACCTATTTCTTGTACCTATTTCTACACATGTACTTTTTTCTATTCTTCTCCCCCTTTGACATTAATGGCAAAGGGCCTATCTTGGAGCTAACACATAGCTTCCACTCAACTGATGTTGATCCTTAATGGTTGGAAGTAAAATAAATTACTCCCAATTTCTCTCGTAGATACTCAAATGTGTCTTTTTGTAGTGCCTTTGTGAAAATATCTACAATCTACTCTATAGTACTGATATATTCCATCTTAACCTATTAATTCACAACCTACTCTCTCAAGAAGTGATATCTGATAGGAATATGCTTTTTTCTTGAATGCATCATTGGATTCTTATAAATATTAATAGCACTTATGTTGTCACAAAAAATAGAAATAGGTTCATCATATTTTACCTTGATATCTTCCAAAGTTTGTTTCATCCAAAGCACTTGAGTACAACACAAAACTACTACAATATATTTTTCTTCAACTGTATAAAGTGATATCGATTTCTACTTCTTGCTTATAAATCATACTAAGCTATCATTAGGGAAGAAATCTCCTTGACTTTTACTCTTTCTATTATCTAAGCAACTTGCCCAATCTAAATTTGTATAAGCAACCAAAGTGAAATCTCTACTTGTGGGATACCACAATCCATAATCCAATATCCCCTTGATATATCTAAATATTATCTTCACCCACTAACCATGACTATCTTTTGGAGTTGATTGATATCTTACAACCATACCTACTACATGCATGATGTCTGGCCTCGATGTTGTCAAATATAAAAGACTACCAATCATAGATCTATAAAAAGATTGATCTATAATAGGTGAATATTCATCCTTGCACACCTTATTTCCTATACTAATTATTGTTCCAACTAGTTTACAATCCTCAACACCATTTTTTAAATATTTCCTTGGCATATTTACTTTGAGATATGAAAATTCTTTTATCTAACTAAAATATTTACAATCCTAAGTAAATAAACAATTCTCCAAGCATAGACATCTCAAATTCTTTTTGGATATTATCAAAAAATTATTTTGTCATATTTTTAATGTTTCCTCTAAAAATGATGTCATTGACATATACCACAATAGTTGATTGATGCTCACCTTCTATTTTGATGTAGAGATTACTATCAACAATCATCTCTTGAAACCTTAATCTTCCAAGTACTTATCAATTCTTATATACCAAGCTTTGGGAGCTTGTTTCAATCCATAAAGTGCTTTCTTCAATCTACATACATGGCTACTAACATTTGAGATAATAAATCCCTTAGGATACTCAATGTAGACCTCTTCTTCTAGATTCTTATTTAGGAAGGTAGATTTGACATCCATCTGAAACACTTTGAAATTTCTAAACTCTACACATGCAAGAAACATTCTAATATCCTCTAGATTTTCCACTGGTGCAAAATTTTCTTCAAAATCTATTCCATCAATCTGAGCATATCTTTTACATACTAATCTTGCTTTATTCTTGGTCACTTCTCCATTTTCATTCAACTTATTTCTATAAACCCATTTTGTTCCTATCACATTATGATCTTTTAGTCTAGGAACTAAATCGCAAGTATCATTATTTTCTATCTAATTTAATTCTTCATCGATTGCCTTAACCTAATGCTTATCATGTCTAGATTCTAAAAAATTTATAGGCTGAATTTTGGATAACAAAGAGAAATTAACTTGATTAGATTCACTTACCATCATTCTTCTAGTGCAAACTCCTTCATTTATGTCCCCGATGATTTCATTTTCATTATTATTTATCTAGACATATTTAGATGGAGTTTTGGTGTCATTTTTCTCCTTATTCTCATCTTGATCTAATTCTTCAAAATCTTTCTCTTCAGTGATTTTAGGAATGTCTATTGGATCATTAATTCTTTATGTTCCATCTTCTTCTACCCTGACACTTGCACTTTAAACTATTTTTTATTTTATTTTTTATAACATTTATAAGATTTAATTTTTCAAGAATAACCAATAAATATATCTTCATCTGCTCTAGATTCAAACTTACCTAGTTTTTCATTGATTCTCTTTATGAAGCATCTACTACCAAAAACTCTGAAATAATCAACTATAGTTGGTTTATCTTTCCATAGCTCATAAGGAGTCTTGTAACTATTAACTCTCAATAATAATATATTTTAGATATGTACTACTATACCAACTACCTCTCTCCAATATTTATCTGGTATCTTGGATTCATTTAGCATTATCCTTGCCATCTCTTGAACTATTATATTTCTCTATTTAAGTACTCCATTTTACTATGGAGTTTTAGCTTCTGAATAATGTCTTTTTATTCCATGATCTTCATAAAACTCAATAAAAATGATCTAACATGAATTCTCCCCCTTGATCTGATCTTAAGCACTTAATATTCAAGCTGGTTTCATTCTCAACTAGTGCTTTGAACACTTTGAAATGTCTGAAAGCTTTTGGATTTTTATTTAAAAACATTACCCAAGTCATACATGAAAAATCATCAATAATTAACATAAAATATTTATCACCTTAATTATTTTTATTTTTCATAAGTCCACACAAATTAGTGTGAACAAGCTCTAACATTTGAGTGGTCGAGTATTCTTTTGTTTTGAACTACCTTCTAGCCTACTTCCCATGCTAATAAGGTTCACAAAGTGTGTTGGATGGATTTATAATCTTTAGAATATTTATGACAGCTTGCTTATTATTGATGTTGAAAATATTTTCAAAATTTATGTGTCTTATTCTCATATGCCATTGCCAATTTTATTCAATCTAACTCAAACAACATCTTTGACCTTTGATGTCTGATAACATATACAAATTATTGCCTATTCTTTGAGCATCTGCAACCAACACATTTGATCCTTTTCTCCTTATTTCATAACCTTCTACATAAAAAATTAGTGTATATCTTTGATCACACATTTGACTTACACTCAAAATATTATGCTTAAGACCTTCTACATAAAAAACCTTTTTAGTTTTAGTTATACAATTATCTAAACTTAGTGTACCTTGTCCCACAATTTTGGTAGTAGTATTATCTCCAAATTTCATTGTGCCACCATTGATCTTCTTCAATATTATAAACTTTCTCTTGTCTCCTATCATGTACCTCAAACATCCACTATCACTTAACCATGGCTTTTCTTCATTTCTTACATGCAATGTTGTCTATACCAACATAGATTTTTTAGGTTGTTTCTTCTACCATGAACCTGTCTAAACTTTTTTCTTGATGAATGGAACCTTGAAACTCTTGTCTTTCTTGATGGACTCAAAAACACTTCTATAATAGTGAGCTATGTGTCCAAAGATGTTTCACTTGTAACATATTATGGCCTCTTCATTAAACCTTGATAGAGGAGTAAAAGAGTTATAGCTTCTGCTTGACTTTGCATGAGTTTCCTTCTCCTTATTTCTAAAATTGTTAGCCCTTTTTTGACATTCTATTTTATTATGACCATATCCATTAAAATAAAAATAGTAACCATAAAAATATGACCTATTTTTGTATCTCTAACCTGATTGCCTTTTGTAGCTTTGTTCCTTCCATCCTTCTTTGTTTGAGATGTCCTTTATATTCTTAACTTCTTCCCTTTTTATTTCCTCTTTTGTAAGAGCTTCATCATATCTCTTTCCTTTTTCTATGTTAACATTTGTTGTGATAGTAGTGGCCTCCCCTTTCTATTTTTCAAATTAGATACCTATCTTATCTGACATTGATCTTTGACTTTATAGTATCTTATTCAACATATTAGTGTTATTCTTAAATTTT
This sequence comes from Torreya grandis, assembly GCA_037957365.1. Taxonomy (NCBI): domain Eukaryota; kingdom Viridiplantae; phylum Streptophyta; class Pinopsida; order Cupressales; family Taxaceae; genus Torreya; species Torreya grandis. Next base: position 1,708,620 of record JARHVA010002830.1, read on the forward strand.
GAATCATTGGCTACTCTATCATTTATTTCTTTATTTGTTTTCTCAAGATCTATTTTTAAAGAATCAATTTCAATAACATACCTTTCACATTCTTCACTTACTTTTTAAAACTATGTGGTTAGATATTTTTCATTCTTCTTGGCTTCTTCAAAATGTGTTTGTAGATCTTCAATTATTTTTTTTGACTCTTTTATTTCTATTGATCTAGAGCTTCAACCTTCAATTATTTTTCTCAATAGATTTTAACTCTTCTAAGGAACAAACAAGTTCCCCTTAGATATTCACTTCAGCTTCATCTTGTTTTTCTTCTTGATCATCTATACTTTTGCTTGTAGAGGTATGTTCATGTATGGCCATGAATAAAATATCTTGATTTTTTGAATCACTGACTCCACTATCTTTGATTGAGCTGAGATCTTTAGAATACAAACTCTTCTTCTCAAATCGCTTCTTGAATTTTCCTTTGAAATTCTTTTTGTATGTAGAATTTCCTTATTCATTGTCACCATTAACTTTATATAGGCACTTAGCTACAATATTTCCAATATTTCTATAATTAAAACATTTAAAAGGTAATTTTCCTTAATATTTACTTGTGCCCTTTTTTGGCTTACGAATGAATAGAGCTCTATTGTCATCTTCATCATCACTAAAACTATCACTTGATTCTTATATCTTATCCTTCTCTTTCTTTGATGTCTTGAAAGCAACTACTCTCTTTAAGGGTTTCTCTTATTCAGTCCACATCTCATATACTGTAAGATTACCATGTATCTCAGCCATATTTGGCTTAGCTAAATTCTTCATCTCTTTAATTACCAAAACTTTTTCATCATATCAGAATGGTAGAGGTCTCAAAACTTTTTGTACCATGATTGATTATTATAAATTTTCTCCAAGACCTTGAATATGATTAACTATTTGATCAACCCATAAAATGTAACTTGCTATATTTTCTTCCTCTTCCATCTTCAAACTCTCAAACTATCTTCTAAAATTCTGAAGCTTAGCTTGTTGAACCTTTCCATCACCTTTGTAAATATTCTCAAGATTTAACCAAGTTTAATGTGAATATTTACATTGAATAATTTTAACAAATTTTGATTCACATAAACCACATAAAATAGCATTTAAAGTTTTAGCATTATTTTCACTTGCCTTCTTTTCCACTAGAGTAGTTACAAGTGTTTGTGGTTCTTCATATTTCTCCACCACTGCTTGCCAAATGTTGAATCCAAGACCATCAAATAAGCCCTCATCCTTATGATCCAAAAACCATAATTTGTCTCATCAAACAAAGGTTCTTTATTTATATAAAAACCTTCATGTGATCTAGCCATCGTGCTTTCTCCGATCTACCTTCAAGCTGTAAAATTTTTTAAAAAAGAACTCGCTCTAAAACCAATTGTTAAGAATGAAATATACTAAGAGGGGGGGGGGGGTGAATTAGTATATTATATATCTTTTACTTAATCTTATTTATTTTCTTTAACCACTTAATCACACATTCAAGATATGCAATAAAACTGAAATAATAACATGCACCACACAAGAGAGAGAGAGAGAGACACTAGATTTTTACATGGAAATCCAAAGTCAGAAAGACTATAGAGAACAATCTTAAGTATATGAATGAGCACCAACTCAAATTATAAAGTTTTTAAGTACCAACTTGTAGGAGCACCAAAACATTTTCTAAGCACCAACCCATAGGAGTAATAACCCCTTACAGAGATTTGTGAGTATTAACCCATAGGAGCACCAACCCCTCTTGTGTATAAAACACAACTTTCTCTCAATGTTTCTTACTTAAAAAATGATATAAAGCTACAATATCTATTGCTTTTCTCTCTTATTTTATTATATAAAATAATTACAAAACCATGCACTCTCTTTCATATTATAAATGGCTTCTCAAGCCTTTATTTATAAATTTCCAAATGACCTTTGGCATTCACCCTTTATGAACCTTCAATCCTCATGTAAAATGTTACCAAACATGTATGACCCTTCGTATCCTTACATTTGAAAAGTCACATGGTGACCCTTCATAAGAAAATGCATCCTTATTTCTTTTGTCTTTATGTTAGTGACTTTTAGTATTCCTCAAAGTGTCCCTTCATAGAAAAATGTGCCATACCCTCTTTTGTCTTCACATGTGACTCTTAGAATTCCTCAAGATGACTCTTCATGAGAAAATGCATCCCATTCCTCTTTTGTCTTTACCTCTTGACTCTTTGACTTTTCCATGGGCCCTCTTTTGACTTATATGTAACCAGAAATATATTCATTAATATTAAATAAATAATAACACACATTAGCCAAGATATAAATATTAAAAACACTAGTAAATGCAATGGGGCCTTTATCACCAATAATGGTGATGTTCTTTGACATCAATGACAATATTTATAAAATTATTTCACACTATGATTTTCCACATGTTTTGGATTGTTTAGAATATTAAAAAATCCAAAAACATTCAAAATATTAAAAAATGAAATTAGGACCTAAGCATGACATGAGTTTCTAGTTTACTTATATACATATGTTATTTATCACATATTTTGGTAGATAACATATTAATTTTCAAGAATCAAAGAATTTAATGAGATATATGAGTGTGATTTAGGACATACACATTATACATGGATTCTTAGATGATGTATTCTATTCTACGTAGAGTCCATGCCTATGTTGTAGGCATCTAAATTCTACATGTTATATTATGATAGGTTATATCTATTTATGACCTCAATCTCCATGTTGAGGTACACATTTTACAAGTGTCTTGATAATCACTCATATTTTAAATTATGGTACATGGATATGATAATTTTATATAATGTGATGTTGATACATATTGATAACATATACTAATTTTTCTTGGGCAACAATAAAAAATGTTTTATTCCAGCATGAAAAACATTACAGAGCTTCATATTTATACATCATAATGACCTCATAATATTCCCTATATAATAGGAAGGATCAAAAATGCAAATAGAAAATCTCCCAAATATTACATAGGAGTTACAATATACTAAGTTTAAATGATATTTGAGATTTACTAACCTAAATAAACCATCAACCTATCTAAGATGAGTAACTATTTACTAATTAATAACTACAAACAACTACAAGTAATAAATTAATAATTATTTATTTACAATGGTGAGTTAATTGCCTCAATATTCCCCCCTTAATTCAACTTTATCTCAAGTGAATAGGAGATAAATTCTCTGAATGACTCAAAATTTTCTCGTGTAGGCACTTTAGTACAAACATCTGCATGTTGATCTCTTAGGAAATAGTGGATCTAGATGTTGTTATGAACATGTTCGTAGATGAAATGAACTTGTGAATCAATGTGTTTAATGTGTTCATTGAATACTAGATTGCAGACAAGTTTCACTACTCCTTCATTGTCTACATGAAAAATTATTGATTAATTCTATGGTAATAAAAATACTTCAAGTATACATCTAAGCCAAGTCACTTCCTAGTAATCTCCTCCTATGGCATGATATTCTAATTCTATGGAGGACTTTAAAACATAATTTTTATTCTCACTCCCCCATGATATCAATCCATATTCCAAAAAGAATAGAAATCTTGAAGAGGATTTCCTGTCATCAATGTTTCTTGCATGATATAAGTTTGAGTATCATGTCAAGAATAAGTTATCATTATTATTATATTCTATGCCAAAATCCATAGTTCCTCTGATGTACCTCAATACTCACTTTATTGCATTATAGTGATTTATCTTAGGATCTTACATGAACCTTGAGAGATAACTGACATCATCATTATTGTCTAGCCTAGGTAGCTTAGGTAAATGAGAATCCCCATCAATTATCAATATAGATTTGCATTTACCTATGGTTATGGATCTACTCGAGATAGTTGATTTTTGTCCCATAGGTGTGGCAATTGGTTTTCTATCTATCATGTGAAATTTCTTGATCATTGTCCTAGCATATTTGATATGAGATACAAAAATGTGATTTGTTCTCTACCAAACTTCTAAACTAACACAATAGTGTAGAATCCCAATATCTATCATGTCAAATGATAGATTTAGATCTTTCTTTGTTAATTCAATCATCTTCACTAAACTACCAGTGATGACTAGATCAATGACATATACAATAATAATTACTATTTCCCTCTCTTTTTATTTGAGGTAGAAATTCAGATCATATGGACTTATTTTCAATCTATGTTTCAATATATGCTCATCAATCTTGATATACCATGCCTTGGGATCCTTTTAATACCATAAAGTGATTTTACAAGTCTAAAAATTTTATCTTCTTTTCCTAATATGATAAAACTTTATGGTTGAGTCATGTAGACTTCTTCCTATAAGTCCCTATTAATCAAGGCACTTTTTACATCCATTTGATGGACTTTCCATCCAAACTATGCAGCTAGATCAAAAATTATCCTGATAGTTTTAATCTTTGTTGTGGGAGCAAATGCCTCCTCATAGGCAATGCCTTTTTTTTGAGTGTACCCCTTTATAACTAGTCTCACCTTATGATTATCAAGAATACTATCTAATTTGTACTTTATTTTGAAGATCCATTTACATTTGATTGGCTTCTTCCTTAGTGGAAGATATACAAGATGCCATGTTTTATTCTTCATTAGTGAATTATATTTTTCATCCTTGACATCTTTCTAAGGTTTTAATTTTAGGGATTCCTAAAATATAGAGGGATCGACAAATTTAACAACTATACTCATTAAGGCCAAATTGACCCCACCTTGAGCCATACTATTATTTTTTTGTCAAGTGGTGGATATGTTTGGAACACCATCTAATTTTTCACCTTTGAGTGTATTTGTATACCATATAAGCATATGTAGAGTAGTTTTTGTGGGTGGTGGAGCTATACCATAATTCCCATCATCATTATTGTATTCATCTGTGAGATTACCATCTTATGTATTTTTTGTGGGATTGATTTATTTGTTAGATGAGCCTATAAAAGGAGCTTATACTTATTTATTTTCAAAGAACTCAACATCCCTGCTAGTTTAGATTTGTTTGGTTTTTAGATCCATGAGTTTATAGGTAAGTTCTTTTTCATTGCACCCTAAGAATACATTTTTTTTATCTTTCCTATCAATTTTAGTCCATTCCACTTTAGGAATGTGCATACTTTCTTAGCATCCAAAAACTTGAAGATCTACTATAGATGTATTTTTCCCTAACAAAGCTTCATGTGGAGTTACTCCATCAAGAGCTACAGTGGTTACTCTATTCAATACATATATAGTAGTTTTGATAGCTTCTGTCCAAAATGCCTTTATCAATCCTAAATCATGTATCATACATTATACCATTTCTACAATAGTAAAATTCCTTTGTTTATAAAATACATTTTGTTGTGGTGTATACAAAGGTGCCATTTGACTATGAATGCCATTTTATTGTAATAATGTTTAAACTAATTACTCATGAATTATCCCCATGATATGAGTGGAGGGTCTTGATTTTTTGACCAAATTCTATTTCATCAACCACTTTGAATTTTTTGAAGGTTTAAAAGGCTTGAATCTTTGTTTTCACACATTAAACCCAATTTTTTATAGAATAATCATCAATAAATAAAATTAAGTACTGAAATCCAACATTTTTAGGTGTTATTGGTCCACATAGATTGACATAAACTAGATCAAGTTTACCATTGGATCTATAGGTACTTTTTCTAAAATGAAACTCTATGTTGCTTATCTACTAAGAAATCATGATATTTTTATTTACCCTTTTTAAGAGGTGGTAAGCCTCTTACCATGTTTTAGTGGTGGAGTGTGTCAAGCTATCAAAAATTGATGTGGCCAAATATTTTATGACACAATTGTGTTGAGTCTATGTCCTTTGTTATTAGTGATTGATTATTTATCTAAATGAAATCAAGCTAAAACATATGGTTCACATTTGATGCTCTTTCAATAATTTTGGATTTTATATATTTGTCTCTAATCAAACACAATTTATTTCCACCTTTAAATTCAAATTCAATCTTTAAATTATGGTATAAGAGTTCATTCACTGATAACAAGTTTTTTTAAACCAAGTACATAAAGAAATTCTATGATTCTACATGTTTGTGTCCATAGAGGTAAGGCAATGCTTTCCAATTCCTTTCATACTATATGAGGTATCATCACCAACGAAACATGATTTTTGTTGGGTGTGTCCTTTAAAGTGAAAAAATAATCTTTTCTACCTATCATGTGTTAGATTGCATTTGAGTTAACATACCATATGTCATTTTGTGATGTGGATTCATCATGGAGATATATAGAGTATAGGAATTCATCTTCATCATCATGTTTTTCTTATTCGATAAGTTGTTGCTTTAATTTCTTATACTAAGTCCCATTTTTATATCTTTGTGGCTTATTAAATGAGCTATGGGATGATTGTTGGTTAGTGTATTTTTTGCCAATAGAAGTTCCTTTTTTTAAGGTATTATACCAATAATATTTTAGTTTAGTCCCTAATGACCACAAAAGAGAGATTATTTATATGATTTTATTCCTTGTGAATTCTACCTTGGATTATATTTTGATGAAGATTTGACTGGTTTCTTGCCTTTCTATTGATGAGAATTTAGCACATGTTATTCTTGGTCATCATGATTATTGAAAGACTCTTCTTATTACAACATATTTACCAATTTTTTAAAACTTGATTTCTATTATATGACAGTCAAAGTGGTCACAAAAATCTTATATGAGGGTGGTAGTGCTCTCAAGACAATATGTACAAGAGAGTCATTTGAAACTATCTCACCCAAGGATTGAAGTGATTCCCTTAGAATTACAACATGCCTTAAAAAAGCCTCCACTATTTCTCTTGATCTTAATTTGAGAGAGTGGAGTAGACTTTGTAGATGCAGAATCATACTCTCATTTTTGGCCTCATATACAATTTGGAGTTTGTCCCAAGCTTCATGAGCTATTTTAGCTTCATGAATGTGTGATTTAACTTCATCGCATACTCTCAACATGATTATAAACTTAAAATTTTGGTTAGCTTTGTCAAACTTACATTATTAATCAATGTCTATTGCATGTCAGGTATACGATCCATCTACTATAGATTAAATTTAATCAAACTCCAATTGAGTTTTGAGCTTTGTCCTCCAAGTAAAGTAGTTGTCACCTTTGAGGATATATTAATCCAATAAAAAAATTTGGAGCCTATGCATCCATTATCAAGACTTTAGGTTATGGATTGGTTCTTTATCACTCTAGGTATATAGGTCTACATTTCTATATACCATCAGATCGATATACGAGACCTTTCTTCATACGTGCCTTTATTTTATACTTGTTAGTATGGAGAAGAAGCTCACCCTTTCTATATACCTAATGGTTTATGAAATAGGTGTAAAAATTAAGGAAAGAGTTTGATACTACATACCTATTATCAATTTTTCTTGTTAAGGCCAAATTCCACCCCCTGTAATAAAAAAACTTTTCCTAGTACCAAAAAAAGCCTATTCAAGTGGTCTAAACCATGTATTTTTGGCCTAAAAGGGAGATTTTTAGTATTTAAATGATAAAAAAATTATTTAAAAAGGTCATAAAATGAGTCAAATACCTTTGACCATATTCATATATATGAATTAACCTTATTCATAAAGTTTTATAACTTGAAAAGGCCATTTGAAGCAAATTTAAGCCAAAAAGGCCTATTTTGGGTCCCATGTGCCAAAATTAGCCTCTAAAAGCATGTTAAAAGTCAAATATCTATTTTAAAATGAAAATTTCCCATGGTTCTACTCTCCATGCATTCAAATTAGTGGTGATAAGCTTTAGTTATAAATAAAAGGCAAAAAGAGGCTATTTTCATTCATTTCACAAGAAGTATGAATTCATAAGACCAATCATACAACTGAAGCCTAAAATAGGAGTAGGAGGATATGAAATATGTTCATGAAGATATTAATTGAAATTTATTTCCATACATTCTTAAAAAAATTCTCTTATAGTCACCTTCCTCCTTTGCACATAGAGACAAACCTGTAGGTTTGATGCTAGTATGGTTTGAAGAAAGAAGATCCACATCTAATGTTTTGGTCAAAGAAAGTAGACTCAGAAGGATTCCTATTGGAGTAAGTGGTTTTATAATTTTTATCTTCTCCTTCATGAACCATCCATTTTATGTTAGGATAAATTCTATAGTTTTATATCCCTGAAGGTAACCAATTTTCTTCAATTTATCCTCACTAGGGCAACATTTTAGGAAAATTCAAGTTTTTAGATATTCTTTAGAACCTAACCCACTTTAACATGGCCTCCCTTATTGCTTTTTCACATGTTTGAATTTCAATAAAATCTCATAAATACAATATTTTAATCTATAGTTTAACATGTTTCTAAAAAGAAATTGTATAGTGTAGGAGAGAGAGAAGGTTTTCAAGATTTCTTGGTTTCTTCCATGGCATGGTTTTCCTTCATGTTATCATGTTTACCAATAATTTTTCTCAATAATTTATACAAATAATAGGTAATTATCCCATCTTTGTGCTCTCAAAGCATCCCAAAATGCTGATTTAGCAAACTTTAAGGAAAATTATCATATTATAAGGTTTTTATAGAAATCTATGTTTCATTTCTATCCTTTTATACTTATCTAAAGGCATCCAAATTTATATGGTTTGGGGGTGATATGTTCATGTTTTAATATGAATCTTCATGTTGGTCTTAACATACTCCTTCATGCTCCTTTCCACCTCCAATTTTTTCTTCCCATAACACTATCTTTTCACTATGTTTTTTTCTTCTTTCACCCTCCATTCATGTGGTTTCATCATATTTTATCACCTCACCAGCATTTCATCCATTTCCATTCCATGAAATCACTATCATGAGAAGATAAGAGGATGAAAGTCATCATGATCATAAACAAGAGGACATGTACACTAAGAAAACATCATATGAAATCAAGGAAAGAGACCTTCAATCATGGTACTTTTATTCATAAGATTGTCATGAGATACATAATCAAATCAAATTGAGAAAGTCTCTTCTTAAAAGTATTTTCTCAAATGATCACATAAAGCATAGGTATGATAATAAAAATGGTCAAATCATGTTTTTTGAGCCTTCCTTAAGGCTAATAACAATCATAATTCATAAAACACAATCAAACATAGTCATCAAGAGAGAAAAAGGGCATGGTCCTTTAGAGTTTTGATTATGACATGAGGTTTGGGTAAATATGAGTAGTAAAGGGAGGTTTCTAATCAAAATGAGATCTCATTTTATGTCATAAACACTTTAGAGACACTCATATGCTCCCAATCAGGGCTCCTACAGACACGCATAAGCTTATATTAAGGATACAATAGTCAAGTTTTATATAACTTCAAGACTTATGGAGATCAACCACAAAAATGCATAGATAAACATTGTAATGAGTGATCTCAATTAAAAGCTCAAAATGGATTCATTTAAACCTTGAATAAGGATAAATAACACTAAAATACACCTACAAGACTTTTATTTAGGTCACTACATATAGTGATAAAAGTTTTGAATGCCAAAGAGACCTATAAAGGTGATAACAAGATAAATCACTACCAATGCATGACTAGCCATGAATATTACTAACATAATCATAGATATTAAAGGATATATAAGTTTAATTTGAGGATCATTATGAATAATCTAAAATAATCCTATAGCTATAGTACAAAGGCAAAGCTATAATCAATAAGGAGGGACATAGATTGTAAAGGGGTGTTTTAAGGTTCAAACACCTTAAGGGAGGTCATTGTGACTATAAGGATATTGAGATAAGTGAATGAATATTGACCTATTTTTATGTGTTTTTTTTAAACCTCAAATCAAATTTAGACCTTGTCTTACTCTGTATAAGGACAAATAAACAAGAAACACAGTGGCCTAATGAAAATTTATGAGCAAATGGAAGGTTTCATGAAGCATGAGGGATCACAAGGGAAAATAATAGTGAGGTGCATATAATCAAGAATAAAAATGTTCCAATAACTTATACACACTCAACAAACTCAAAAATAACACCTATAACTATGCTTAAATTCATATGAGAAAAAAAATTGTATCTTAGTGTGTAAACACACTTTATCTTTAGAAGAAGGCTTCAAGTGTTCAATTTGTTCCATGTAAAACTAAAATAAAAATTCACTAATCAATGTATATAAATGATATAAAATATAACTTAAAATGTATTAATGAAACATTTTAAATTTAAAGAGTAAGGAAGGAATACACCTATAAGTGGGAAACCCATGTTTCCCTTTAAAGCCTTAAATATTGGGGTGATTTTTTTGTCAATGGATAATTTTATGGGGTGATTATTCCTCTATATGGATTCTACTTGTTATAAACGTAGGATGGGATAATGAATTCCCCAACCCTCATTAATAAAGAATAGTATTTGGCCATTGAACAATGTAGAACCTCTATGAAACTACTCATTTAACTACTATTGAACCTTAATATGAAAGTTGGAGATCCAAACTAGAGTTGTATGTAGATTGAATCAAATCTTCTAGATTGATTCTAGATTCACAATGTTACCTTTAATGTCAACTTGAAAATATAAAAGTGCATTAATGAACAACATCCATGCCCCATAATTTGATAAATTATTCCAATCTAATATATAATTAATATATTTGTCACTCTATCCCTAATTTGACAAATATGATTACCTGCACTCATGTATCTGTATGTTTTATTTAAAATGTTTGCATATGGATTACATATGCCTCCAAATCTATCTTAATCTATAAATATATATATTCCATAATTTGAATCAAATTGATAATATATCCAATTTGAACCCTCTAAATCATTTAACCTATCCCAAAATTTGAATTATCTAATTCCATTGACTTTAATCTTTATGACCATCACACTAATATGCCCCCCTTTGACATGAAAAATGTATCTTATGAATAACTTATCTCAAAAGAATATATTTAAATGCATCATATTATGTATAAAAATGTAATCATATAAAATCATGTGGTAATGTGTGGAGAATATGCCATAATAGTATAATTAGGTCATCCATTTTTTTATGAAACATGTATCATAATGCATAAAAATGTCATGTCAAAAAAGTTATAGTTATTAGGAATTTAGTAGTAATCATCATAGACATAAGAATTGATAAGTACTCCATTCATAAATATGAATGATATAGATCATGGAACCACAAACAATTATATTGTGAAATATGTATCATGAAACCATAATATTAATAGACAATCTTAGATATATCCACTCATAAGCACATAATGTCATGGACATGATGCATTCGGTAAATGCACAGACAATAGTACTCAATGTCACATATAATAAGAGGCACATATATTATATTCAATGAAAATATAATGTCATACAAGGTAAGAGCCAGACATAATAAGAAATATATTTCTACACATAAGCAATGTCATAGAACAAGGCAAGGGCCATAAAAAGAAAGATTCATACCATGATACAATCAATTAAGAAATGACACACACTAATGTAAGAACCACATAAATAAATAATTATATAATTATACACTAAATCAAGAAATGACACACAAAAAGTAAAGATTCACACAAAGCACAATCAATTATTATCCTATGTGAAATGAAATAGAATCATTTAAGCATAGAACATGTCAATCTAGTCTACAACATAAATCCATGTCAATGTCACATCATAGATAAATAAAATATCCATAAAATTTAGTATTATAAATAATATAATAGATAAAAAGGAACATGTAAGCAATCAATGTAGGTCAAAATGATCAATATAAAGGTCATAAAAAGATATAACCTATTAAAATGTGACCTATATAATGAGATTCCTAAAACATTGAAATGACCCCTACATGTAGGAATGTATTTCATATGTACATACATGTATCATGTATAGCATATATATCTTTTAACTCACTAATATGTACCATGAAATGTATGTGCATGTGAAAAATGACATGTAATATACCAAATGTGTGATAAATAACATAGTTCAATGCTATAACTAATAAAACATCTTCAACTTAGGTCTTTATTTTTTTACTTTTAAAATGTGTGTGTGTGTGTGTGTATTTGAAATATTTTTTAATTATAAATTGTGACATAAAAATTATAATCCCAATAACAACTCCAAAGGAAGTGGATAATCATGTTGTGGATTTGGTGGAAGATTGCTTAGTTCTAAATATAGAATCATGTCAAATGGCCACATATCATCATTAGTGTTGTCATCATACCATTGTATGTCTATGACCTTAACCTTTAAATTTTATCCTTCACAAATTTTATGCATACACACTACATGTTATTCCACTATATATGAAGACTTATGTTATGTCTTAGTACATACCAGAGTTGTAGTTGTTCTTAAATCCATGATTCTATGAGTATTTACATATTGGTAGATTTTTATCATATTATCCTCAAATATGAGTGTTATTCCCTTATTATATGTATAAATTTTTGCCTCTATATATTATAACAAGTGGTGACCCAATGTGGCTTGTGATTGGTCTCCCACACGCATAAAAAAAGTAAGTGTGTCAATAACTTTTGGGCCACAAGTAACTAGTAATATAATGTCTTATTGATTCCTCATAATGTATGGGATGTTTATCTCATCTATATCAATACCCAAATGTTTTATAAAAGGCATTGTGAATGTATTTTTTTCTTTTTCCATATAAACCTAATTTTGTTTTTGATACTCATTCTCAATGAAAATATAGATAGTTAAAATGTCCTTTTGTGGATGCTTTTAGTTTTTTCATGGTCTACCTTTCTAATGAGTTATATTAGGAACCACTATTGGTTTATATTATTGTAATTTATAACCTATAATGATCCATTAATTTTAATATTTATAAAATTTTATTATAATTCTTAACATTTATCTATCCCTTACCCAATCATTATATGGTAATCATAATATGATATGAATTATTTATGTGATAGATGACCCATAGCTTTATGTCTAGTAGTATATAAAAAAATTTGGGTCAATTCATATTCATAATATGATACTTTGTTTATATCAAATTATTGATACTCATAATGCTATGGAAATATTTGCATTCATGAAATCCACATTGTTGAATAAAATCTACTCTAGATTTAGGTTTTCACCTTTAATGCACTACATAATCTGAAGTTGTTCGTATGCCTGAGTCATGCTTGATTTTTAAAAAGTTTTCCTTAATGGTGAACTTATAATATGAGGATCCTCTTTTGAGATAACATTACAACAAATATTTACATTTCCTACAATTTTATTTTATTAAAGTATTGCATCTCCTTTATTAATTTTAGATTGTTCTTGAGTAGAAAAATTTGAGATATCAATACTTTGCATATATGAATTATCCATATATCCTCTCATACCAATAGGTGTAAGCATTTTAAGGATACAAGTATTTATCTGACTCCATATGTGTAATATTTATTTTACTTAAATAAACATATATATTCTATTGTATTTGAATGTCATTGTCATCACTATCATCATTATATATGATTATACAAGTTGAATCTTCATGATTAACCAATAAAAGAAGATATTATATTGTTTATTTTTTATTTTTAAACATCATTATATGTTTAATTTATTTTTACCCATTGCTTGATACATTTTTAATTGGCTCATTTTCATTTAATTGTCTTGATTTTCCACCTTTATATGCATATATTTTATTTGTTGGGATAATATGTAATGGAGGCACTATGGAATAATGAATAGAATTTGATTGTGAATTCCCTTAATTATTTGGTTTAATCATTTTGTAATATTTTAAGTGACTAATTTTCACATGACATGTATACATATGTCTATTATGAATATATGTAATGTATATGGTACTACCTCTATAGTATGTATCTATGGTCGATCGAAAAGTAGATTATTGTGTAAATCATTAGGCATGACCTGAATAAAGTGGTCAATGTCTTGGGTTATTTTGTAATATCCAATGATGTTGATTCAAGTAGTTGGAATGACATTTTATTAAATACTCATGCTCTTATTTTATGTTTCAACAATGTAATAATTATATGTTTTATATATTCATTATTGAACCATTATCTATCAAGGCATGTTTTACTCTTGTATTTTGATTTTGGATTGAATGAACAAGGGGAAATTTTTACATATTGTATGTTGGGTGGGAAAGTATTCCTTTTAAAAGTAACTAATTTATTCACCATTATTTAATGCATTCGTAATGGAATAAAAAATGCAACTTTTGTATCATTTAGAAAAGTTATACTATGAAAAACATCATAAGGGATATCCTTAATTAGGGGATGATAAAAAATCTTGGGTAGTTTTAGTTGATTAATGATATCATATACATTTATTTGATTTTTTGTCCTTGTGGGAGGTAGAGGGTAAGGAGGATAAACATATCAACTACCTTTGTTATATTGTGCATAATGGGGCACCCAACGTCTTTGTGTAATGATAACATAGATCATAGTATCTAATATAATCCTTGGGAAAATAATGAGGGTAGGATGGTAGTTCTCATGAACTTTAAATATAGGGAGGAGAGAAACAAAATGAATAACACATGCATTTTGACATCTAATAGTAACCAAAATAAAATTTGATTGGATATTTAGGAAATATGAAATTCTAAGGAGGTCTAAATATTCTTCCTAATCAAGTTCAACTTTAGAATTATTACACAAAGATTTGACCCATAGTATTATATATTTGTTAAGGAAATTGTGTATTTTAAGAAATCAACATACAATGATTATAGTAATATCTAATATAAATTATGTATATCTATTATATATATGAGTAATATATGTGAACGAGGGGAGATACAAAATTAGGTCTTAAAACTAGTCATAAATATAAAAAATGAAATATTAGGAAAAAAGATGAAATCCTAAGGGAAGACCTAGGTTTTTGACATGGTCAATATAAGGATAAAGTTCACCAATATTTGTTATCATATTTTAGATAAATTATCTAAAAAACATAAAAATTATGATAATTTAGATTGTCTAAGATATGTATAAATCAATAAAATATGAATGATAAAATCATATGTTAAATTAAAATTTATTATTTATGGAAATAACTAAGAGTATTAGGGTACTTAGATTGTTATTTATGTTTTTATTTTGAGAATATGTAATGAATAATAAAAATGGATTTGAAGTCATTTATCTATGGAAACCGATTATCTAGACATATTTGGATGAATTTGGAATTAGTTAGAAACATATGTTAGATGAATATGTTTGATTTTATGATATAATTATCCTTGTAACATGTGCCTAATTATTATGGCATATAATATTGTGCTAACTTATAAACCACTATTTTTGGTAATATAAAAATCTTGATATGTGCACAAGTTAAGTAAACCTATCTCCTTCACTTTAAAACCATAGATATACTTGTAACACTGTGCTTGGGATTGAAAAAGGGGAATAAATATGGATTTATATGATCCCAACCACACTCCCAGTAACTAGCTGAGGGTTGCCTACATTTACAATACTCTAAACAGAGCTCAAACTACACATAGTTATCCCAATTAGGTGTTGTGTGAAATAGTGATCCTTTAGTATGGATGAAACCTATGATATAGATTTTAACAATTGATAATTAAAAAATTGAATTGGATTAGGTGCTTAAGACTTGGCTAAGGCATACTCATTACAAGAGGTTTTTGATTTGAGATATTTAGGTTATCCTTCTCAATGTTCAAGTGATAGATAAATTATTACTTGATAATTGTTATATGAGTATTGGATATGGAATATGTTTAGACCTAGTATGTATAAATTGATGAATCTTTGGTTAAATTATCATGCCAATGACATGTGGAACATATGAGTTAACCCATAAAGATAATTTAAATTTATAAAATGATTTTTAATAGGCATGCAAACAAATCTAATGCAAGTGGATAGTTTTACAGATATGGAGACATCTAAGTAATATTGGAGGAATATATAAAGACAATAACAATGATATGATGATTAAAAAATAGTTTTATGAAGATAATAAGTAGATTAGGCACACACTATGGAATTCTTGTAGGTGAATGAAAATAAATAAATAAGTCGGGCCCATAGATGGAAAATGGTTAGGAGAAAAGGGTGTACCAGAGTGATATGTGCACACACAAGTCAATTTAGGTAAATATAGGTAAAGAATGAAATTTTCAAGTGTATAAAAGTATATTTTTGTGTATACACTCTCATGAGTATGGAATGCCAAATTTTATGCACAAATCAATTATCAAAGAAGTAAATGATAAATCCTATTTTAATAATACAAATGTGTGTGTACGTACTCTTTCATTGAATAA